>JACEFZ010015909.1:0-68050 GCA_014155875.1 Cepaea nemoralis
CCCAAAAAACATGGGGGCTTCGTATCACCACAGAAGTGAGAGAAAGATTGCCCAACGCACATTCCGGCCTACAAAATGTGATGTCCCTTTCATATCACTCGATGAGTGAGGTCGTTAATACTCAAGAAGCTTTCCCTTTCCCCGGAGAATGTCTCGGTACCCAGTTTAGGCTGAGTCAGCCAGGGAGTCCGGCAAGTTTAAATCAAGGTCGATTAATAAAAATGTAGCGCGGGATTTCATGAGTCATTGTACGGGAAAATCCGAAAAAAATGTTCTTTGTCAATGGGCGTGTTTTTTTTCTTAATGATTGGATCCGGCTCTGGTATTAAAGATGTGCTCGCTTCTTTTGCTTAGTCATTTGTTCGTCTATTTCATCAGACAGGGGTCTTCAATGTTTTCACACAGGTAAGGTTATTCGTAGTAGGTGCGCTAGCGAAGTTAATAGCAAATTACGTGGATAATGTTAAGATCACTGTCGAACTTGGGTGAAAAACCGAATAAGATTCCATGAAACGTGCTAGACACTGAACTCCCCAGTCGTCACACTTGTTTAAAACTGCAGAACGGGAAAATCCAAAAAATTTTAAGTTTCTGGTTTAAGGCGAAACCACTCTAGTATTTAAGATATCAATCAATCAATCATGTGCCATGCCGGAAAGCGTGGGCGGTCATGATTCGCCATTTCACTCGATCACCAGAGTCGTGGATCAGCTCAGTGTTCCTGTCTCGTCCATGCCATGTGGCCAAGCCATCCAGGTATTTCCTCTCGGTCTTCCTCTTGGTCTGTTCCTTTCGACCTTGCCAGCTGTCACTAAGTTCTCCAGTCCATTTCTTCTCATAACATGTCCAAAAAATTTTGACTGTCTACTTCTAATTTCTCTAATCAATCTACGATTTTCATTTGTCTCTTGTAGTACTTGGTCATTGGTTTTTCTATCTGTCCATGGTATTCTTTGCATTTTCCTCAGAAACCACATTTCTGCAAGAAGAAAGCCCAAGAAGAAAGAGTAACTAACTAACTGCACGGATGAAAAGTTACTTAATATCAGAAGGCTGAAAGCGAAAACCAAAATCACCGGTGACACTGTCAGAGAGCTCCTGTTTACTGACTATTGCGCCTCTGAAGATCTCACTAAAAGCTTTTGAAATTCATCACAACACATGGGGGAACCACTGCCAAGGACCGCAATTCGTGGCGTACATCATTATGCAAGGGTGCAGTCACTTGCGGGGCAAACAGTAGTGTAAGAACTATGGAAAAAAGACGGAAAAAACACCACAGGCGATCCTCCGATTGGAACATCGAGTATTCTTTGCCCATATTGTCAAAGAACATTTCGAGTCCAAATATGCTTTGCCAGCCATCTTAGAACTCACGGCTCTAAACTTTCAAGCCCACTGGATGAAATGAATGGTCATTATCATTCTGGATGGACAAACAACATATCAGAGAATGACGGGTACATCTTGTAAGCAAAATGGAACGTACAGGATGGCAGTGTTGAAGAACGGAGGAAAGGTAAGATTGTTGGTGGCTGGTTGTTTGGTTGAATGTGTGGTTGAATGTGTGGTTGAATGTGTGGTTGAATGTGTGGTTGATAGATCAACTAAAAGACCCAATGTTAACTTTCATGTTTAACTATGGTCATTTGAGCTGTAAAACGTACCTGCACCAGTCAGATCTTGTTGTTGTATTGACTTACATTCCGACCAGATACTCAAGTACCATTTCCACGGAGATTGTGCTGCATAAATCTCCTTACTCTCTCCAAGCTCAAAAACCACGCGGAGATGCATGCCAGGATGTAAAAATTTAGCACAGCACGCAGATGCTGGCTGAGATCATGGATACGTTGGCCATGTATCCTCCACATATTTCAGGTTTGTCTTCAACAACATATTCCGACGCAGTGCTCGGGGTCACGGACACGATCATACAAACGACATTCTCATTTTTACAAAATATTTCTATTCATTATCAGCGCCTCCTCATCATTATCAGCATCATCATTATCGTCATCATATAATATCACAAAGTGCCTTGCCAAATGACGGTGGGCGATCATTGTTCTGTGTGTTTCTCTATCTCTAACATGCCCGGATACAGTATCTTGCTATGGTCTGTGATGTGATAGAGACACGACATTGTATAGGCCTGAATGCACGACGAATATATTTAACCAGTTTTTCCCTCACTTAGGGCAGGGGTAGATCTGCAAGGAAATGTGCCAATTCATGTTCTAATATTTGTACATGGCATCTGTCTCCCTTGAATATGCCTTTTTCTTCTGTTGCCCTCTATTCTCCTGTCCCCGTGGTTGGCTTGGCTATTGTTTTTTCGTTATCTGTGGACTTGTTGATGGCTGGATTTTGTGGCTAAAGTGTTTATAGCCAGGCTAAATTTCAAATCAGAAAACTATCAATACATTAATATGTATTGCACGCGAAGTTCTTATATATATATATATATATATATATATATATATTATATATTATATATATATATATATATATATATATATATATATATATCCTTGCTGGTGCTACTGAGTTTGTGCACTGTACTGAGATTCTCGTTGTGTGATATATGGTTGAAACTGAGACATTTAAGGCGATATCCAAGTGAAATGGAATTGATCCTTGACCAATGGCGCTAAACCTGGGGTACCCTGAGATTGAATGCATATAAGCAACAGCCTCACCTATAGCTCGTCATCATCGTCATGTAACATGATGACAAGTGTGAGTGGTCATGTTTCACCATCTCACACGATCACCACAGTCATGGATCACCACGTGACCAAGCCACACAGATACTTATCTCTCTGTCTTCCCCTTGTTCGTTTTTCATGAATTTTGTAAATTGCCACTACATTTTCCAGTTTATGTCTCCTCCTAACGTGCTCACAATTTTTGACAGTCTACGACTTATTTTGTTTTTAAATATTTCATGTGTTTCTTGTATAACTATCTCATTCATTGTCCTGTCTGTCTATAATAGTCTTTGCGTTGTTCTCAGAAACCTCATGTTCCCTGCCAATAGATGTTTCTCAGCTTGTCTGCTTATTTTCCATGTTTCACATGGATATAACAAGAAAGTTTCTATACAGCACTTCAACACTCTTTATTTTTCATTGGAAAAAGTTTACATATCAGTTATCTATATAAAAGGCAGGATATTTACAAGTCTGAATAATGTAATTCTGAAATAACTTTATTATCCAGTCTTTATTCAGCAAGAGTAATAAAGAAACAATGTGGAAGAACAGATAAATGATCAAGGCCTGGAGAGAATGGTCGGCCAGCAAGTGACCAAAGGATCTGACCGACACTCAGTTCTCCGAGGAAAGGTCAGGGGACACATATTGACTGCAGCTGGTATCATTTCTATTGGGACTGTATACAGGCTAGCAAAACTGGGGACGGAGCGTGGATGGAAACGTCCCGAAGTCAGTGCTGTCTGTTCTTGGCTTAACATTTTGTTAAGTGTTTTGATCTAAATCTTTCATTATGAGAGCAATGACCATGCCGCTAGAGCAGAAGACATATTTGTTGGTAATGGCAATCTGCAGATTTAATCACAATCAAGGTATGTGTATACGCCCACGTATAGAAAGATAATATATGGAAGCTATTGAGAGCAGATCAAAATATCCTTTGTTTCCCCAGCAACGGTATCATTCAATGAGCCTATGGTTGTATGCTTGTTGTCACACCACTCCTTGGGGTGAGGGGAAACTTATGTCACACCTTACTAACGGGAAGTGATCTGCCTGGGACTAGGTAACCTCAGACTACTTTACCTCACCGCTCTCTGAATACCTATCTCACTGTTAAATCAACCAAGGGAGACTACCCTCTCACACCTCGTCCTGACTGCATGACTCAACACTCAACTCTGGCATCTATACGAAAACAAAAATGTGTATTGTACAAATGAGGGTGATGATGGTGGGGATGATGATGATGATATAGACCTATTGACCGATAGAACAGTCCAGACAGCAAGCCTGGGAGTAGCGTAAGGGTGGAGCAGTCATCACTGGAAAGGCTTCGAGTAGACGCTACAGGTCATCTTGCTACTAGATCTCACCAGATGTAGATAGTCTTCCATCCAGCTCTCGTCTTCGCCCAGATGAATAGATAATGGTTGGACGACCTGGACTAGTTCCGGAAGCCCTACTCCGTGATGCTCCAACTTGGTGTGCCACACAGATGACGCAATGTTCAAGGTCTTGAGGTTGGCCCCAATATGAACTCAGAGTTGCCCTCTCTTACAGCGTTCTAGAGTGTCAGAAATATGAGAGCAACTTCTCAGATGATGATGGGGAATGTTGATTCTGGAGATACAGTCTCAAAACTCCAGCGAATGCATGTGCCAACATGGCCTGGCACACAAAGTCAATATAATCTGGTTCTAGCTGGTATTGGATCTGTCAATAGTTCTGATACAAGGCACAATCACTCCATAAAGGTACTTGCCGTGAGTGTAGTCGGTCAGCAGATATCATAGACATAGTCAACCTACTTGGTAATGACGACGGCCAAGGGTTAGTCGGACTCAACCTCCAGTGTAGTAAACTCTGGTGACACATACATGGTAGGATTCATAGTAGGGTTCTTGGTCCGCTAATCACACTTGCCTGGTCTCAGTCACTGAACTCGTCACCAACTGATAAGACTTCACTCAAGAAGGTAGACCTGTGGAAGACAACACTCAGTGAAAGTATCTAGAACCAAGCTTACCCTGAGCGAGTTCACTCTCACCACCTTCCTCAGCTACATAGACTCTTCACATCAGAGTCCCAGCCCCTTCATATGCTGCTCACAGGTGCCAGAGAATAACTGGGTCTACGACCTGAAATGCTGCTAAGTGTCCCGCTTTATCTTCCCCGGACTGGAGTATAGCTTGGGCCAAGAAGGCTGGTCACTCGTCACTGAGGTGTCGGCCTACTCTGCAAAACTTCTACATGACATATAGGGTTAGTGAACCATTAGTAATGGTAGGCAGAATGGCCCTGAAGTAGGGCCGGTGATGAAGCACTTAGACCCCTTCCTAGTCACGCCAATCTCCCTGGTTCACGTCCCTGTTACCAGCCAGCGCAGATATAGTACCGTGCCTCAGGTACAAAATCCAAATCCAATAGTATATACATGGTCTTAATAATTCTCCATGTAGCAGAGATCCACACCCCGTTCTCCCCTCCCTCATCAAGGGCCGGAGCATTTAGAATGGTGTCACTGCCCTTATAGAACAGCCCTGTCCCGTCGGTCAATTCTCACACATTGTTCACCTCTCCGGAATCCACTATACATTAAGCTGGCATTCCATTGAGGGACACTATCTATAAGCCAGATGAGAGGAAAGCCAAGAAGAACAGCCAGTGGTCGCCCCACCAAGTGACAAAGACTTTCGACTCAAGTCACGACCTTGAAACGACCTCCGATAGTTCTACATATCTTCGCACTACATTCGCCTCGCTGAGCTGCGTCGATCGAGCCCGCACATGCCCTAGTATAGGCGACGTCCTACACTACATCCGGTTTCCTCCTCGTGACGTCATTCTGCATCGACGACGTTCGATTTCAGGAAGCTGGTTCATGTGAGAACTCAAATTAAAGCTCTCGTTGTCCTGAACCCTCTTAACCCAACTTACAGTAGCTGTGAATACCCCCGCGCCGCTAACACAATAAATATCCATGTATTACACTGCTAGACACACAAAGCTTTCAATAGGTTTTGACTTCAGGCAACGCCAGTAGTCTGTTCACACATGCCCTACTTTCCCGCGCCACGGTTATTACACACCGCCTAGCACTATCGGGTCACCGAGTACCAAAGTTAAATAAACTAAAGGGTACACATACCTTCAGATTGCTGAACACAGTTTCATACTGGAGTAGCTGTAACTCAGCAGGACTAGACGTCGGATTTCTTTAACCATCTTGAGACATCCATCGCCCCAGCTCTCCCTAATGAAAACACACTGTGCACAAAAGCGTCTGTCCACGAGCCCTGACAGCCAGCAACTGTTCTTTGTCCGCCCGGCCTAATCCACTGCGCAGGCGCCAAAACCATGCGCTGTCAGCCGGTGAATCAAATTCACCTGGTCTCTGTTTTTTACAATCATCATTAACGCCAGCCAAAGGGCGGTAATTTTCCAGAGAACCGGGTCGGGCAATAGTAGAGTTGTCTGCCTTATACCTCAAGGCCGAATCTATGGCGTCTATCTCGTGACACTTGTGTGTATGTGTGAATATACGTGCTTGTGTGGGTGTTTGTAAAAAATAAAACTGCATTGTAGAAAAAAAAATCATCTCATACAAAAACTACCTTTG
Organism: Cepaea nemoralis; assembly: GCA_014155875.1. Lineage (NCBI taxonomy): Eukaryota > Metazoa > Mollusca > Gastropoda > Stylommatophora > Helicidae > Cepaea > Cepaea nemoralis. The sequence continues at coordinate 6,340 of JACEFZ010015909.1, forward strand.
ATTAACAATAATAAGAATTTCTCCATGTTATGGAAAACCAATTTTACCTCATGGCTGTGAATCATGAATAGTTAGTAAAGTTAGATAGTTGCATATCATTTTCATAACGTTGCATAGAACCCAGTATTTATTGTTTGTGATTTTCTAAACACATTTCATACTCAGTAGTTTGCCATTGCTTTCTGAACTGCCGACGCTGGTGATATTATGAACATCCACGAAAAGCCAGCTGCTTCCACATCGTCTGCTGCTGATTCCGAATCCGATAAGTCGGGACTGTGATCTTGCGTTCACTATCCCAAAGCCAGAGTGGGACTGTTAGTACAGGAGCTTAAAGATCCCTTGAAAGATCAGAAAAGCAGTTTTACAGAAGAATGCTGAAAATGCATTGGACAAATGAAACAAGCAATCAACATGTTTTGAAAGAAGGTAAGATGCAAAGACCACTCATCGAAACATCAGAAAGAGACATTCGTCTCTTCTTGAGGAAAATCCGAGAAGGGAAAAACTGAAACATAAAATAAAAACTGATCATATTCATGGAAAAACAGACAGAAATTATAAAACTAAATATCCAACTGTAACGTTAATTCAGCACTGCTATTGGGAAAGAAAAATGGAGAAAGACTTAAACAATGACTAATAAAATACAATCATCCATTAACAGGTCCCTGTGAAGAAGAGGACTAAAATGGTATAAAGGAAGCACCAATGCGTGGCTTATAAAGAGTTGCTACTGACCTGCAATCGGAGAGATGAAGACGAGATATATTTTTGTAATGTAAGTGATATTCGGGTATAGCATCTACAAATAGCTATACAAATTATGAACAAATATATGTTTAAACAATGGGACTACTACTAATACTTTGTTATTATTATTGGTGGTTGCGCTAATTCTAAGGCTACTGCATATATTTCTCTTACTACTACTACAATAACAAGTACTACTACGGCTACTACTATTGCAGCTACTAATAGTTCTACAACATCAATGACTACTACTACTACTACTACTACTACTACTACTACTACTACTACTACTACTACTACTACTACTACTACTACTACTACTACTACTACTACTACTACTACTAATACTACTACTACTACTACTACTATTGCTACTACTACTACTACTACTACTACTACTACTACTACTACTACTACTACTACTACTACTACTACTACTACTACTGCTGATGCTGATGCTGCTGCTGCTGCTGCTGCTACTACTACTACTACTACTACTACTGCTGCTACTACTACTACTACTACTACTACTGCTGCTGCTACTACTACTACTACTACTACTACTACTACTACTACTACTACTACTGCTGCTGCTGCTGCTACTACTACTACTACTACTACTACTACTACTACTACTACTACTACTACTACTACTACTACAACTGTTGCTGCTACTACTACTACTACTATTACTGGTACCACTACTACTACTACTACTACTACTACTACTACTACTACTACTACTACTATTGCTACTGCTACTACTACTACTACTACTACTACTACTACTACTACTACTACTACTACTACTACTACTACTACTACTACTACTGCTACTACTACTACTACTGCTACTACTACTACTACTACTACTACTACAACTACTACTACTGCTGCTGCTGCTGCTGCTACTACTACTACTACTACTACTACTACTACTACTACTGCTGCTACTACTACTACTACTACTACTACTACTACTACTACTGCTACTGCTGCTGCTGCTGCTACTACTACTACTACTACTACTACTACTACTACTACTACTACTACTACTACTACTACTACTACATGTTTCTAACCCTCATGCGTACACACCACACGTATAATTGTTATGTATACAAAATAAGGTTGAAAATAACCAAAGTAAACACTATGCATTCCTGGGGAATGTGGTTTTCAGTTCACGGAGCTTGGCTGAGGATTTTGAGTGGAGATGATTAATTGTCAGCCAGGGAATGAATTCCCACCATGAGTTGATAATATCATGTCTTTTATGTCATCTGTTTGTCTCAAAAATATGCTTCAACTGTGATTTTTAAAAGTTGTTTTTAATATGGCACCCTAATCACTGTTGTGGAAGCAGCGTTAGAGCAGTGGCTGGCACGCTTGCCTGCCTGTCCAGTGGTCGGGTGTTTGAACCCACATGGAGTCGGGAATTGTGAAGCTGGCCTTTCTGGTCGACCCAGCTTATAAAAGTGTTCCAGTAAATTACCTGCGAAGTAAAGGCAGAATATATGATACAGACTAACATCACACATTGAGTGTTGTATAGTGTTAGTCTGTAAAATATGGGGGTAGCACCATATACATAATACTTACTGCTAATGCTGGTGTGACCAGATTGGAAAATATGGCCGCTTGCCCAAGCAGTCGCCACGCAGTGTAAATGATCAGCTGCTGTCATCACGGTGCACCTAAAGTCTCTGGATCTCTTGCCGTTTCTTAAACCTCCTGCACCCTCACGTCCAAGGTTTTCGAAGAATCCTGTGTCCATCTTAGTGCTGGTGAATCCGATACCCCTTATTTCTGGAATCATGCCGTCACTGAAATGTATAATATGGCCAAAGTAGTTTAGTTTTCGAGAACGTTCGAGCGCTAGAGGTGCCGGAGAGAGAGAGGCAAACATGTCCATGAACATTTTATCAACGAACAAGACCAACAAAACAAACAAACAAACAAACAAACAAATAAACACAGAAAAACATGGAACACAAAAGAATACTTATCTAGGCATCCAATGGGAAGTCCGAACAACACCATTTCGCAATTCCCCCACCCCCCACCCCCAGTTTATTGGTGTATTTCAAATAGGGTCATTATGGTTGAAAGCAAAGGAAAGTCAATAAATAGAAATATTATTAAAGTATATGTATGACCAATAAGCGTTTGAGAGAATAAATATACATATTTTAATGATACAGTAGAAATAACGATCTCTGAAATCAAATTTAAAAAATTAAAAATAAATGCTTGGCTATATGGTGCTAACCCAATATATTTATAGAGCAATTGGCACTCTAAGAGTGATGTGGTCAATGTCATTTTGGATGCTGGTACCCATGTAGATTGGGTGGTCCTGGGAGCGCATGTTAATGTGTAACCATCCAACCGGATATGTTGTTGGATCACGTAAATCATGATACAATAATAAATATGTTGGAAGGTATGGAAATTTATGGGAGAGATGCCTGAATATTAAATAATATTTACTGGCAATAATTAGCAGAGACTAAGATGGGAAATAAAGTGGAATACTGACCTGAATAAAGCAAGGAGTAAGAAAGGGATGCTTTTTTCACATCGGGTCTCTTCTCTTTCTATAGCGTAATAATGATGACAACTGTCAAAGAGAGGCCATGAATACGACTTGGTGTTTATAATATAAACAATATAGTAATGTAGATGATACAGCAGAGAGCAGAAAAGGAGTTTCCTTGAATATCATCAAGCAAAAAGAAACATTGTTTATATCATAGGAAAAGATAACACCAACATGTGAGATTATAATGGATGGGAAAATACTTAACCAAGTCAGTAAATTCAAATATTTAGGACCAATAATAATATCAGATGGAAGATGAGTGACGCATAGTAAGAGCAGAATATTACAAGAGAAAGCTGAATTTCAAAAGATTAAAATTATCTTATGTAGTAAGTCGCTTTCATTTAATGTCCGAAAAAGAGAACTCAAATGTTACATGAAACCTGTTCTGCTGTATGACAGTGATTCTTGGAAATGTGAATGAACAAATTTGGACGCTACTGAAAGCAATAGAAAAGTGATGTCTGAGACAAATTTTGTGAATACCTTGGACTGCCAGAGTAACCAATAAGGAGTGCGTGGTCGAGGCTAATGAAACTAGAACGTTATAGACGACAATAAGAAAGAGACAAAGTTCCTGAGACATATAAGAAGATGAGAAGTCCCGGAAAACACAGTGACGGCAGGAAAGATCAGCGGTAGACGGGTCAGAAGTAGATCACGAGATATAATGTTGGATGGGCTGAGAGGAATAACACCGATATTATCTCGGTGATACAGGACATTAATTTTACAGCGGATTCGATTTGTTAAACTTGACCTGTGCTCCCACGTCGACCCAGCCTAAAATGTGTACAAGAGAGTGTCTTGGGGAGTAACGGCGGTGGCGTGGTAGACCATACAATTTCCCGAGTGCTGATTGGTCTAAAAACATGGGTTTAGCACCATATGGCTAAGGCATGCAAGGCTCCTATACTTACAAGTGATCAGGAATCCCATGGCTAGCACGCTCTCCTGCCGGCCTGGTAGTCATGTGTTCAGATCTTCATTGAGGCGGGAGTTGTTTGAACAATTGACATGTCAAATTAGTTTAAAATAGGTACTAGGAAATGTTATGGGAAGTAAAGGCGACGTGGTGACGTTGACGTCATCATCGACCGAAAGCCCATTGTTGTATACAACATGGGGCTAGCACCATATACACACCACACGATAAAATGCGTATACTGGAACAGTACTGAGTTGTTGCCCGTATTAACGTCAGTCAACGACCCTGTTACCTGGCTCCAATGTTTAATACAACATTGAGTTCTATCAAACCAGATGTCTTCCGTGTTGGTAATGTCACATGTTTGGAAATGCACTAACGGAAAACCCCATATATGTTCTTGCATGTGTACTTATTATGATTGGATACGGCCTCTTGAATTTAAGTCTGCCCGCTTCTTTTCCGGCTCAGTAGTTCTGATTGAGAAAGGTGTTCACACAGGTAAGGTTATTTATGCCAACCTCCGTGGCAAAGGCATTACGGACGCGATTCGTAATCCCGTATACCCGTGTTCGAAATACAGCTGCCTGCGATTTGACAGCAGACCCCGTTGCGTTGGTTTAGCGTTGGTATCGGTGGCTGTTAACCTTTTCGTTAACCTGTTCATTGTTGTTGCTGCCTTACCAATCCTGATGTTGATTTCCTGATCTAGGGATAATTTGCTATTTACCACTGATCCTAGATATGTAAAATGGTCTACTATCTGTAGTTCGGCATTGTAAATAAAAAATGATGGTCCCCTATATGCACCATGTGACATCTGTTTCTTCTTTGTACTAATTGTAAAACCAAATTCAGAACAAACATTGGAGAATGCAAAAAGTAGAATGTCATTCTTCCTCGGAATAGGTCTTAATTTCAGCATTATCTGCAAAAGGCAACTCTCTGATCAGTACCCTCCTAATTTTCGTCTTGGCTTTCAATCTCTGAGCATTATAGAGGACGCCATCTGAGCGTGAGTGAATGTATATACCACCATCCTGATCAAGAGAGGCATATTTCAGTAGACGTGAAAAGTATATTCCAAAGAGGGTGGGAGCTAGTACACGACCTTGTACACCTCCACTCTTGATTTGAAGCTCTTCTGAAGTTGCACCATCAAACCTGATTATGCTCTTCATGCCTCTGTGGAACGATTCCTTAATGGACAAAAGAGTTGGAGGGCAGCCGATCTTCCTTAGCGCCTTGAACAGACCCTCACGACTGACCAAATCAAATGCCTTTGTGAGGTCGATGAAGGAAATAAACAGTAGCTGATTCTGTTCATGGCATTTTTCTTTCATTTTTCGCAATGAGAATATCATATCAATGGTAGACCGGTTCCGTCAAAAGCCACATTGTGATTCGGGGTAGACTTGATCTCCAAGGACTTGAAATGTGTGCAGAACAATCCTGGCAAATACTTTCACAATAATACACAGAAGTGAGATACCCCTATAGTTGTTACAGTCACTCCGATTCCCCTTGTTCTTTTAACAATGTTATGATGTTTGAATCTTTGATATCCTATCGTACTTGTTCTTTTCGCCAGCATAGATCTATTAGCTGGTGGATCTATAGAGTGAGTGTGTCTGCCCACTCCTGATAACCTCTACTGGAATCCCATCCTCACCTGGAGCCTTGCCATATGCAAGTTAATTAATAGCACCCGTAACTTCTGTTATGTTAGGAAGTGTGTCCATGTGGTCAAGAGTTGGTATGTCCTCTGTGGCTTTGAGGGCACCACCCTCTAATCTGGTCTCACTTGAGTAAATTTCCAAATAGTGCTCTACCCATCTATCCATCTGCTGTTTCGTATCAGTTATGACTTCTCCTGTCAAGGTTTTCAGTGGTGCACTTCTTTTGATCATTAAACCATTGGCTTTCTTTATCCATTCATACATGCTTCTGATGTTTCCCTTATCACCTGCATTTTGAATGTCTCGCATAACTTGATCCAATAGTAATTTGCACACTGCCTGGCAGCCTTTTGCACGTCCTTCCTGGCTTGCTTCATTTCATTGAGATTGTTTTGCTTTGTTCTTTTCTTGTTTCTTGTTTTGCGTTGTTCTTTTCTTGTTCTTAAGAGAGCTATCTTCATTTTATCAATCAACGGCTGTAGTATCTGGCTTTTTGCTGCAAACCATTCCTGCCTCTTATGATCCACAGTACCATAAACCCCTACCACTGTTTTATAAAGTGTTTTCTTAAGTATAACCCACTTTTCAATTGCTGTACAATTTTCTGATGTATCAGTGAAAGCGCCTTTATGTTGCTATTGGAACCCAAAGTACTTATCAGGATCTTGGGTGTTAATAATATTAATCCTGGGGTTAGAATTGTGTTTAGTCGTGTAGATTCTCTTTGGTTTTAATTCTAACCCTTGCAACAACTAAAGAATGATCAGTGTCACAATGAACACTGTGGTAACTTCGAGTTAACGATATGTGATTCAAATGTTGTCTCTGTGTGATGACGAAGTCCAGCTGATGCCGATGGCCGGATCTTGAGTGTTTCCATGTGAGCATTTACCGCTCTTTTGTTTTAAAAAGGAGTTGGTAATACATAGGTCATTTCTAGTGCAATGCTCCAGCAGCCTTTGCCCATTGTCATTCATGCGACCGATGTTGTGTTTTCCAAGGCACACTGGCCATGAACTCGAGTCCTTGCCCACACGAGCATTGAAATCACCGAGCATATACATGTAGTATGTAGACACAGCCTTGATCACAATCTAACTCTTCATAAAATGAATTCTTGACATCATCAGAGGAAGTGAGTGTCGGTGCATATGCAGTGATAATGGTGGCAAAACCACACACAAGTGGCTGCCAAGCGCAGAGATAATAATCTGTCATTTCCGCCCGCTGGAATTTCAATCATTCCCAGTAGTGAATTTACTGCAAAGCCAACTCTATGTTGTCTTTTCACTTCCTGCCCTCTACCTTTCCACACACAAAAAAGTGTAACAGTTTACCTTGAGTGACTCTTCCTCAACGAGGTGAATCTCCTGCAGGCCAGCATTATCAATGTTAAGACCATTGAGTTTGACATCAATCACAGTCATTTTTCTCACAACCTTAATATTCGTCAGGTCAGTGTAAAGTCCCGGACACATGATTCTTATGTTCTATGTTGCAAGCCGTAGCTTGGGGTTTCTATGTTTCTTTTTAGTGCCCGGTTCATTGCGATGCAGATTTTGTCCTAGCGCCAAGCACCAATTGAAGCAGGCAGGCTGTGGCGGATCAGCACCCAATTGGCTGGGGGATGCCCAGCTTGAGGCGGGCGGTAGCTGAACAGTGACACCTGTAGGTTTCTCCCACCATCAGAGGCAACCCGTGGCGCTCCATGTCTACGCCAAATGACGAAGACTTATAACCCGTAACTGCTACCTCTCGCTTTGATTCAGAGACCGATTAAGACCAGGGATGGGGTTGTACCTTTCCATAGTACAAAGCCTGGGCTCAGTTGTAGTGACCATGTGTTGCCCATGCAGGGTGGTCCCTCTCTCGAATTGCCTAATTCACTCCAGAGGAAAGGTAACACCAATACACCTGGAACAGGACAAGCTGCAGAAGCTGTCGAATCAGCAAAGAAATGATCTAACTGTCCACCTGTCAGAACTTCGATCCCAGACCAGTTGCAAACCAATGCTTAACGCCTGATCTGTCCTGTCACGACACTTAGTCTTTAGGTTGCATTTACTCGCACCAGGATAAGGCTTGTACCCTCCCAATTGCGCTCCTCAGCCGGAAGCCGTTAGCACAATGTGGGGTGTCGTGTTTGCTACTCGCCTCCCAACATTCCGAGCTAACAGAAAGCAGGTAGTGCCGTCTACTGTCAAAGGGTATCCTAGTCATATCTACTAAGACCTGACGTAAAGGGCATAACAATTTACAGCAGGAGTGGGCAAACTACGGCCTGCGGGACGCATGCGGCCCGGCAACTGATATTATGCGGCCCTCGAGGGCATTTAGAAATAAAATTTTTTACTTCTTTTTAAGTTATTGTGTTGAATTTAACAGAATTTCATGTGCCATTATGATTGTTTTAAAATTTTTGATAAAATTTCTTTCTAATTTCCTATTTTCGTAAACAGTATTTGACCTTCATAATGTAACGCTAAAATGCGAAATTATCGATCTTAATATAGTGTGCGTCTCTCTCTCTCTCTCTCTCTCTCTCTCTCTCTCTCTCTCTCTCTCTCTCTCTCTCTCTCTCTCTCTCTCTCTCTCTCTCTCTAAATAATTCATAATTACTTATTATGATAGGTTGCTGTTAATAAAGTGGACATAATATATATACGGCCCCCCAATAGCGTTACATTTGTCAATGTGGCCATAGCACAAAATGTTTGCCCACCCCTAATTTACGGTCTGGGCAGTGACTGTTAAAGGCATGAGCAAACTGCTCAACCCTCACGACTTGACATATTGCTTAAGAGCAAGTGTGGGTGGGTGGGTGAGCGGGTTGTAAAGTGGGCGGGCGCGCGCGTGCTCGTATGTGTGTATGGGGGTGGGGAGGGGGAAGGTGTGAAGAACCAAGGAAAAAAAGTACTTGCATTTTTACCATTAAAAGAAACATATCAGTACAATCGGCACAATGTCTGTCTGTATGTCTGTCCGTCTGTCTGTCTGTCTGTCTGTCTGTCTGTCTGTCTGTCTGTCTGTCTGTCTGTCTGTCTGTCTGTCTGTCTGTCTGTCATGTCTGTCTGTCTGTCTGTCTGTCTGCGTCTGTATGTGTGTGTTTCAATTGTCGTTTATGCAGGTCTGTCTGCTATCTGTCTGTCTTTTGCCAGTCTGTCTGTCTAACTGTCTGTCTATCTGTTGTCTCTCTATCAGGCAGTCTGTCTGTTTACCATCCTGTTTGTCTTTCTAGCCTGCCTAAATGTCTACGTGGCTCTTTTTATCTTTGTCTGTAAGTCTGTCTGTATATCTACTTGCCTGCCTGTATATCTATATGACTGCCTGCACATCTAAGTGTCTCTTGACTGCATGCCTGTTAGCCTGTCTATCAGTACCACTGTTTCTATCTGCTTGTATGTCTTTCTGGGTATTTGCCTGCCTACAGACTGACTTGTCTTTATATTTGTTTAGTTTTCTGCCTGCGTGTTTGTCTCTCTGTTGTTCTGCCCCAATGCCTGTATGTTTTTCGGTCTATCTCAGACAGTCTGTCTGTTTTCCTGTCTGTATGCATGTCTACTTTCCTGTCTGTCTGTCTGGATGTGTGTGTATATACGTCTACGGCCAACCTAACTGTATGTCTACGTGTCTGTACGTATGTCATTGTTTCTATCTGCTTGTATATCTGTACCCATCTATCTGTTTTTCTGTCTCTTTATTTATCTGCCTGCTTAACTAAACTAATTTTAGTTATGTCTGTTTGATTTTCTGCCTACCTGTTTGTCAGTCTGTCTATCTGCCTTCTTGTCTGATTGTAGGTTTGCCTATATGTTATTATCATAGCCTGCTTGTCTGTGTGTCTGCATCTATGTAAGCTGCCGTTTTATCAGTCTGTCGGTCTCTCTACTTGTCAGTCAGTCAGTCAGTCAGTCAGTCAGTCAGTCAGTCAGCCAGTTAGTCTGTCTGCCTACTCACTGCAATCTGGGTCGACCTGTAATCCCAAGTCAAATTTAAAAAAAAAAAGTTTCTCGATGCTTATTCGAACCCACCACCAAGAGGTCGACTTTCATCCGTCTTAAAGCTACTTTCCGTGGCTTCACGTTTATGGGTGTAACCTTTGGCATTGAAGGTGACCTTGTACCTGGGGTTCTCAATACTCTTTCACTACCAAACAAAAACTGGGCTGTGACCAAACAGAAATTTATGGCAGAAAATTGGAACTAGGGGTGTGTTACAATAATGCTTTTAAAATGGTTAAGATGGTAGAAGATCTATTGTATTACATATCAAATTAAAGAGGATTGCACAAGGAACATGACAGTGTTAATAATTAATTGATAGGTTACAAATATTATGACAATAATGAGAGGTTTAATAATAACAACTGAAATTAAAGAGGTAAAATTATTTAAAAAACTGCACTTATAAGGTGTTTTCTACACTCCTATACTGCTAATCATGTTTAATTTACTGAATAATCAAACAAACACCACTTGTCTTCAAGAATATAAACAGTATTGTTCATTTAAATCACCCAAAAGGAAGTTTTGGTGCATATCTGAACCATGTATTTTTCACAAATAATGACAAAAAATAATGGCTGAAATCTTGAAGGTGGGGTCTGTCACAGTAAAGTTATGAAAATGGTTACAATTGTAGCAGAAATGTTGTATTATATATCAAAATAAAGGGGATTGCACAAGGAATATGTTGGTAGGAGAATTTTTGCTTTAGGTTGTAAATAAAATAAAAATAATAATATAATTTGTAAAATAATTGGACAAAAGTAGGTAAAAATAATGTAAACATTGCACTTAGAATGTGTTTTTCTACACTCCTATACTGCTAATCATGTTTAATTTACTGAATAATCAAACAAACACCACTTGTCTTCAAGAATATAAACAGTATTGTTCATTTAAATCACCCAAAAGGAAGTTTTGGTGCATATTCTGAACCATGTCTTTTTCAAAAAAATGAAAAAAACTAATGGCCGAAATCTGGAAATTGGTGTATGTCGCAATAATGTTATGAAAATGGTTAAAATTTTAGCAGAAATGTTGTATTATATATCAAAATAAAGGGGATTGCACAAGGAATATGTTGGTAGGAGAATTTTTGCTTTAGGTTGTAAATAAAATAAAAATAATAATATAATTTGTAAAATAATTGGACAAAAGTAGGTAAAAATAATGTAAACATTGCACTTAGAATGTGTTTTCTACACTCCTATACTGCTAATCATGTTTAATTTACTGAATAATCAAACAAACACCACTTGTCTTCAAGAATATAAATAGTATTGCTCATATAAATCACCCAAAAGGAAGTTTTGGTGCATATTCTGAACCATGTCTTTTTCAAAAAAATGAAAAAAACTAATGGCCGAAATCTGGAAATTGGTGTATGTCGCAATAATGTTATGAAAATGGTTAAAATTTTAGCAGAAATGTTGTATTATATATCAAAATAAAGGGGATTGCACAAGGAATATGTTGGTAGGAGAATTTTTGCTGTATGTTGTAAATAAAATAAAAATAATAATATAACTTCTAACATAATTTGTTAAAAAGAGGTAAAAAATAATGTAAACATTGTACTTACCGAGGGGGCGTTGTTATCCAATATCCTGATCACTGCTAATCCAATTGAATTTACTGAAAAAACAACACTATTCTAAACTATAAACACCATTGCTTCCAATCAACCATCCGAAAAGAAGTTTTGCCGCAGATTCTGAATCATGTATTTTTTTTTCAGACAAAAATTAGGAAAACACTTGGCAGATTTCCATTTAATTACAATGAATATTTACAAATGTCTGTCTGTTTTTATTTACTATATGTGGCAGTCTATTTGTGATAGGCTGCAAAGCAAACTTTGGCGCACAAGTGTGGTCTATTAGTGCAGCCGGAGCAAACAAAAGAAGATCTGTGTCGTTTAGTTCGAGTGCTGCAAAAAACACATTCTCTATTGACACCGACAAATTCTATTAAATGCTTGGCTCCTGTGACTCTTTCGACATAATTTCCTGCAACTGACTTTTTGAAATTCTTCGGCAGGCAGAGTGTCAAACTTTCAGGATACTCTGAGCTGCTTCGCAATGAGCACTTTCCAGTAAACTTTTCTTGAAATCCTTCAATGACAGTTTTTTTCCTCCTTTCTCTGTTTGGCATATAGAATGTAGGATGTGAGCATTGATCTGTGCAATTTCAAAGATCCAGTAGTAGATTTTCTTCCACCACTTAATGGTTTTCCTATCATGGATATTATAATATCCAACCATTTGGTCCATTCTGTCACAGCCATTCATCGCCATGTTATATTCATGGATCATTTTCGGCTTGCTTTGGGGTTTTCGCAATCCGCTCTCAACAGTTCCAACTACAGACTTGGTAGAGACAAACAATGCATGGTTTTTTAGCTTTTTTATCTCTCCATGCCACACACAATATTCTTTCTCCTTCAAGAAACCACTTCATCTCTTGATGCTGAAGTCGCAAATGCTTCAACTCAGGAGGGAAGCCTACTCGGTTGACATTCAGTGTCCCTGTATAATTGAAATTGTTGGAATGCAGATAATCAATCAGAGCTTTCGAAGTGTAGAATCTGTCAGCAAAGATGTGATGGCCAGCTCCGAGAACATTCAGTAGTGTGGCAAACACTTTCACTGCATGAGCAGTTGTGGGATCTACATCCGGACTGTATTCGGTGTTTCGTCCATAGTAAATTTTTAAATTCACCACATAGCCAGTCGCAGAATCACAAAGGCCAAATGTTTTGATGTGGTACTTGTGAGGTTTTGTTGCATTGTATTGTCTGTGCTGAAATCTGCCCTTCCATCCAATAATCATTTCATCAATGGACACATTTTCAAATGGGTAAAATGCTTCCTGGAATCTCTTTAGGATCATGTCAACAAGAGGATCAATTTTTTTTTCACCTGATGCTTCTGGTTCACATACGTGAAACATGGTGTGAAAAATAGATTCAAATCTGTTCCTGGGAAACATAGTGGCATACCAAGGGGTATATAAATGTGCACTTGTACACCAATAGTCTTTGATAGATGGTCTTGGATCAAGTCCCATAGCAATAATGACAGACGTAAACTTCAGCCATTCATGCTTCGTGAGTGGGGTCCAGGATAACAGACTAGAATGTTTTCTTTTAGGAGTGTTCTGCGTCAAGATCTTTTCTGCATATTTGTTTACATTTTTAATTAAACAATCCACTATGTCATCATCAAAAAAAACTTTGAGAAAATCCATAGGTGTTTGCAGATGATAAAGTTTAGAGTTGACGTGAGATCTTCGAGGACGAAACTCAAACTTCGGTTTTGTTTCTCCTTTTGACACATCTTGCCATGTCGATGGTGATGGGATAGGTGCATCACGCTGTACAGAAGCTTGTAGATTCAAGTTTTTTCCTCCAGTTTTATTCTTATTTTGTACTGTTTGCTTTCCTTTCCGCTGAGAAGTGATTGTGACATCCTGACATTCATTGTCAGACGGAAATTCATCAGACACCTCAGCTGAAGACGACGTTCCACTAGTAATATCTTTATCACCACGTGCTAAAATGTTAGATTCACAGATATAACTGCTGTCTGAATCACTATTATCGGAATCACTATTGTTTAAAACAGTTTCGAATAATAATCTAGCTTGATCTGAAGTCATTCTACGTGGACGCATACTGGTGGGCGTTTCCATTGTGAAAAACCAAAACAAACAAATTAACACTACCTTAAAACTGAAAATTCACAAGAATCCAATATATTAGAATACCATTGACGCACCAAGATGGCGTAGAGATCTTTCGGCTGTACGACTTTTTAGTTTACTGTAACTTAAAATTCCGAAACGGAGCAGAAAAATGTGAAATAAACCACTGATCATTTTGTGGCACTAAATCGGCGGACTGCCATCTCAGGAAATACAACGTGCCGATAGATGGGATCACGGTAGCGAGGGTCGACCTGTAATCCCAAGTCAAATTTAAAAAAAAAAAGTTTCTCGATGCTTATTCGAACCCACCACCAAGAGGTCGACTTTCATCCGTCTTAAAGCTACTTTCCGTGGCTTCACGTTTATGGGTGTAACCTTTGGCATTGAAGGTGACCTTGTACCTGGGGTGGGTTAACTAATAGGAACATTAGCTCATATTTAACCATGACGGGAAGGCGCCAGTACATAAATGCCGCATTGCTATATGTACCGCTGACAACATGGGGCCCGGGTGTATTTGGCCCAGCCGAACCAGGGTTCACAAAACGGATTTAGTAATGAAAATCCTTTCGAATATAAAAAGTGGAAGTAGACAAAAATAAGGCGGGCGTATTAGTATAGTTGATAGGGAGCTATGCTAGTAACGTCATGAACGCGGTCGGACAAGGGTTCGACGCCTACGTTCGTCGTCCGCCAACAGAAGAAACGAATGGTCGCCTATTCCTCCGTGTATTCAGGCCTACAAAATATGATGGCTCTATACCATCACTGATCCATTGCAGGGTTTCTGCTTCGGGTATTATTTTTAAATACAAACATAAACATTGTTATCTATCTTATAGTATGTTTGGTTTCATAAAAACAAAACGATGGGTAGACTTTGTTATTATTAACATTTTGACTTAGAGATATGTGCAAGTAAAGTAAGTACAGGAACATCTTTGACGAGTATAGAGTATATGGTGCTACTGGCATAATTTTAATATACCAATAGACACTGAATTTGGACCGGTCTCCCTGGTGAAGCTAATAACGACTTTCTCCGTAATCCCGTACGTGAGGACACAGCTGTGCGAGTTTCGGCATCGGATCGTGTCCCGTTGGTTACTTACGGGGTATGTGAGCCAGTCGATAAGAAAGCAATGGCAAACTACTGAGCGTAATCTTGCCAAGAACATCAACAACAGCTGAAAAATGCTAGTGTTGACTGCAACATCCTTTAAGGGATATCATCATCATCATCATCATCATCATCATCTTCCACTTCTGCCGTCAAGCGTCGTGGGGAAGAATAATTTGCGTTCCAGCGCCCGGTGGGCGGCACTGGATAGTGTTATTCCTTGTAGTTGTACAATGTCTTTGATGTCGTCAATCGGTCATATTATCTATTTGTATGTGGCCAGAGGTTTTAGCTGTTCCTTCTCTTGAAATTACCATATATTCTGTCTTATCTTGGTTGATAACCAGCCCCATTTGTTGAGCCTTTTCCTTTAAGTGAGTCAATATTTCCGATGTCTTTTGTTCGTTTCCCCCTATAATATCTATATCATCTGCATAACCAATCAGTCTGGATGTTCCTCCAAAAGCACATTCCTCCTTTACCTTCCTTACAACTTTCTCTAGAGCCAGATTGAAGAGTAGCGGCGATAGTGCATCACCATGTTTCAAGCCAGATGTTATTTGGAAAGGGTCTGATTTCTTGCCTTTATATGTTACTATATTATAAGTATCTTCCATGCATAGTCTGGTCATGTTGATTAACTTCCTTGGTATTCCAAATTCCTGCATAGCATGCCATCTTCTGTCTTTCAATAAATGTGGCACAATGTGTTGATCCCACTGTCTCTCTGATAATAGCATTTCTTACTCGGTCTCCGATTGTTAAGTTGGCAGCTCTCCTCAGGCATCTCATTTCGAAGGTGTTGATTTTGCGTAGACGTGATTTGGATAAAGTCCAAGTTTGAGATTGGTAGCGTAGGGTTGGTGTGAATATGCTGTTTATTAACTGTCGTTTTGCGGACATGGGTATATTTGGATGTTTTAGTAAGGGCGATAGTTGATATGTGAGTGCACTAGCATTTTATCATCTGATTTCGATTTCTCTGTCCAATCTGCCATCTTCTGTGACCATACTTCCAAGATATTTGAATTCTTTAACTTGTTTCAGAGTTGTGCTGTTTATCTGTATACTTAGTGGGCCCGGCGATCTGCTAAGTCGCATTGCTTCGGTTGTGGCTGCATTTATACTCATATTGTATCTCCATGTTGAACTCAGATTATTAATATGATTTTGCAGTCTGCCCTCGTTGCTATAAAACAGGCACTGATCGTCTGCAAATAGAAGTTCATTTACTTCCTGTGGATCAGTTGTTGCATCTGGAGTAAAGAGTCCTAAATTTTCTGAATCTGTTATGTCAAGACTTGCTTCTTTGGATATTCTGTCCATGTAGATATTAAATAGCAAGGGAGAGAGCACACATCCCTGTCACACTCCTGTATTGACTGTGAACATATCTGACATACCTTCTTGTGTTCTTACTGCACTTTGGCTCGAGTGGTACATGGCTATGATGTTTTCTAGGAATTGCCCTTGTATCCCATAGTCTTCGAGGATGGTCCATAATTTATAACTGTCTACTCTATCGAAAGCCTTTCCCTGATCTACAAACACAATATTCTGCTGGTCACTATATTCGATAGTTTTCTCACATATTTGTCTAAGTGTAAATAATGCATCAGTGCAACCTTTCCGAAAACCGAATTGTACTTTTCTTAACTGTTGTTCAACTATGGGTATAGCTCTTTTTTTTGTTGCCAGTAGTGTCGCGTACATTTTCCCTATATGGCTCAGGAGTGATATACCTCTGTATGTTTCACACACTCTCATATTGCCTTTCTTTTTCCATATTGGTACTATTATTGCCTGTTGCCAATCATCTGGGACTTTTCTTTTTTCCCTTGCTATATTTAAAAAAGTCTTGTTTTGCCATTTAACCCCTGTTTCCCCACAGGCCTGAAAAGCTTCTGTGGTTATTCCATCTGGACCTGGTGATTTGTTGTTAGGACTTTTCTGTATTACTGCTTTGACTTTGCTTTTTTTACTGCAGGTATAAAATTTGGTTCTTGCTGTCCCTGGCTTTTAGGCACAAAAGTGAGGTTTTCTATGTTATGTGTGGGGACTTGCGCAAATTGAAAACTGACCAAAAAATACAAGATAATCTTAACATAGAAGTAAAGAACTAATTTGATTTATTGTCTGATCTAAAGATCCTATTTCAAGATGTAGATGATCAATGGGAAATGCTGAAGAAGTCAATCAGTTGTGTTGTATAAAAAAACTATTCCAAAAGTAAAGAAAATGGGCCGTAATACATGGATGACTGAAGAAATTTTACAACTAATGGAAGCAAGAAGACAGAACAAAAATAATCCTGCCAAATAGAAAGAAATTCACAGAAAAGTCAGAAACTTATGTAATGAGGCAAAAGAAGCATGGCTTGAGAAAAATTGCACAGAAATTGAAGAACAACACAACAGTAAAAATACGAAACTAATGCACAAAAGAATTCAAGAGATTACTAATCAAAGAACACGTACATCAGCAGGTTGCCTAAAGACAAAAGATGGAAGAGTCATAATAGAAAAGGATTAGATCTTACATGTATGGTCAGATTGCGTGAGAAACCTCTATGACGATAACATAGATGAAGAGTATAATATTCAAAATAATAATAATACAGGACCATCAATTTTGAAGATGAAGGTTCAGAATGCTCTTAACAGTATGAAATCTGGCAAGACCCCCGGTTCAGACAGCATCACAACAGAAATGATTAATGCTTTAGAAGAATATGGAATAGATAAAGTTACCAGACTGCTTAATACAATTGTGGCATATTAAAACGTCCTTACCCTTTCCTAGTATTGACTCCCTTAAAAATAAACAATCTCTAATAATTACTGTTTAAGTATTATAACAGTAAGGGAGTTAGCTTAGTAGTGGAGAGTTAATGAATGCGCAGCATTCATTAACTAGTGGGGAAATCATAGTTGGTGAACGTGTGAGCACAAATGGGTTTAAGTATCCAGGGGTTGCACACACGTCACTTGGGATTCAGCCATGAAAGGATCAACAAATATGTCTGCATGTACTTCGACAGCATGAAATTGTAATGGATTGAACAAATAAAACTTTTATATAATACAACGCGGAGTCTGTCATCTGTAGTGATGTTAACTACTAACGATCTACGGCTAGGCCATGTTCACACTGTGATATAACCTGATTTGGCGCCGAGTATACCAGGATTTCGAAATCGTGCTGTCGCGACACCACTGATCACAGAGGTCCTCAAATAATCAAATTGGAAAATAAAATAAAAGTCAACAGAAGTCATGGAGGCTTGTGCACTCTGGAGGAACAACTTATGTTGGATTTTCAAGTTTTTGTGATGGGGTTGATCGTTGTTAGAAACGCCACACAACACATAATGTTCCGAGTGGTAAACAGAGCAGCCATCGTCAAGATTGAATCCATTGTTGACCTGCTCGTTTTTTCGAAACGTATGGATGTTCCAGATATGCTGCCGTGAAATCTGGTTTTGCTGGAACTGTTAACCGTTATCGTCTGAACTACAGTGAAGGTGACCTTGGTAGTCTGAAGATAAAGTCCGGAGTTCTTTGCCAACGCTTAAAGTGAGCCGAATCAATCAATCAATCAGTATTGTCTCGATCGTTGTAATTTCACATCCAGACAATCAGCGGCATGAAAACGACTAGAAGGCACCGACTTCGATTGAAGTGAGGAATCCAGAGGCTCTTCTTTTTCTGTTCCTGCGAGAGAAGAGGACAACTTTCAAGTTTGTCGATTGGGCGTCATACTCTTTCAAGTTTGTCGATTGGGCGTCATACTCTTTCAAGTTTATCGATTGGGCGTCATACTCTTTCAAGTTTGTCGATTGGGCGTCATACTCTTTCAAGTTTATCGATTGGGTGTCATACTCTTTCAAGTTTGTCGATTGGGCGTCATACTCTTTCAAATTTGTCGATTGGGCGTCATACTCTTCCAAGTTTGTCGATTGGAACCTCTTCCGTCATTTTTGTCGATTGGAACCTCTTCCGTCATTTTTGTCAATTGGACCACACTTCATTTCTACCCATAGACGTAGGACAGGTAGCTTCAGTTGGTAAACCCAGAACAAACGACAGAGCAGTATAGGTAATGAATAATTTTAGGTTAATTAACAAAATACTCAATTGAACAGAATATTTCTTGCTGCTTACTTTAAGATAATATTGTCTTAAAATATTAGTATATTATATTGGTTGGTACTTTCCATTACATATTTTTTTAGAATGGAAGCCCAGGATTTTTCTCAAGTACTTAGTGGAGTTGGTGGGGCAATATCAAAGTTGGACGCGGTATTAAGACAGCAAAGTGTAATCAGTGATGTCGAGAGATTTAATGGACAGGCGAATCAATTTAAGAAATGGATTATTTCTATTGAGAAACATGCTTATCTAGTGAACGCTACAGATGAGGATAAAAAGAATTTAGCTTATAGAACTAGTACAAGTCCTGTTTCTGATCATATAAGAAGAAAGCTAGAAGCTGGAGGAGGTGAAGCCTGGGAACAATTCAAAGACGACCTGGCTCATAAATATGCAGAAATTACTGACCCTCAACACGCATTCTCAGTGTTGCGACAGACGAGACAAAATACTACAGAAAGTGTACAGCTATACAGTGATAGGTTGATCAATTTAGCTGAAGAGTCATTTTTGGGTCAGAATGTACGAGCTGAAGAAGTGGAACGGATGTTGGTGGGGATTTTTGTTGATGGGATTAGGTCAGATGGATTGAAATTTAAATTAATGAGAGAGAATCCTGCAAGGTTGTCACAAGCTGTAGATATCGCTATACAAGAAGAAAGCTTGAGGAGAAGGTTTAGATTGAGGGTAGGACGAGAGTTAGGTAGTAGTTCGGAAGATAGAATTGAAGAACCAATGGAAATAGGACAGTATAGATATGGATGGAGAGGAAGAAGGGGAGAAATACTGATGGTACAAGGAAACAGTAACGTATATAATCAAGGTAGAGAAGGACAAGTGAGAAATACTGTAAGAAACATGGTAGGTAACACAAATAACACAAATGTGGTTTGTTGGGGGTGCCACCAACGTGGACACATTTTTCGCTTCTGTGATAACAGAAGTGTCCAATCGAATGCACAAAATAATAGAGGTGCTCAGACTAGTACACAGAATAGAACTGTAAATAGTAGATCATCAAATGGGAATTATGGAGAGGTGCAGAGAAATTTTAGAAGGTCAGGACATCAGGGAAATTGGCATCCCGCTTACTGAACAGGATCGGCAGTAGGGGGGAAGATAGTAAGGTCCAAAAGATGAATAAATATATTAAAAACCCAAATGATGAGTATAATAGGACATTTAGAAATAAAAACATAAGAAAGTGGCCTCAACTTGGGGAGATAAAACAGTTGTCACTAAATATGATTGATCCTAGTTCATGTATAATAGAAATAGGGAAATATAAAATTAGAACATTAGTTGACTCGGGAGCGCAAGTTAGCGTGATTAATGAAACATTTTTATATCGAATATTAAAATTTTTTTTAAATATTTAGAATTCAGGAGAATCTTCATTCGGTAACTGGACACAAATTAGAAGTGCTTGGACAAACGATGATAAATTTTAAATTAGGAGGGATAAATGTTAGGCATATGTTCCATGTGGTCAAGGATTTAAATAGAAATATGATATTGGGTAGAGATGTTTTATTGAAAATTGGGGTGAGACTTTTTTTGATTTGCATAAATTAAAATTCCAAGATGTTTACGTAGATTTAGAAGAGGATATGCATGTGTCGACACTAGTTAGAGTCAAAACGACCATGAATTTGAAACCACAAACGGTTAATTTAATACAGGCAAAAATGGAAAAAAATCCGTACTTTTCGGTTGGACAAACAGTTAAAATAACGGAATTAGAGAGAGAGAAATAATAGATGAACCTGGCTTGGAAGTCACCGATGGGTTAATAATATTAGATAAACACCTCAGCTTTCCAGTGATGCTCCTAAACAATACAGGAAAAAATATTAAATTATATAGAGGCTGTGTAATCGCTAAAGTAGCGTATAATAATGATAACATGTTAACTATAGAAAAAGAAAACATGTTGGGAAATGATTATTCAGAAACTCCCATGGTCAGAAATAATGTCAGAAATAAGTATAAAAGAAGCTGGAAAAGACGGAATGATGAATTGATCCATACATTCAAAAAATATCCATCTCAAATAGATACAGTTGACAAAAGGACAAGAGAACAAGAATTGTTATCACAGTTAAAAGCCCCACCGGAGAATAAAGAAATATTAGAACAATTGGTGAAAGAAAATCAAGACGTTTTTGCAATTAATGATTTAGAATTGGGAAAAACTAGTACAGTTACAATGGAAATAGATACTGGAGATCACCCACCAATTAGTTTAAAACCGTATAGAACACCCTTAAGGAATAGAGAAATTGTTGAAAAAGCAATAGAAGACATGCTGAAAGCAGGAATAATAACAAGATCAAAGTCGGAATGGTCATCTCCGATTGTCAACGTGACCAAAGCTGATGGTTCACATCGATTCTGCTGCGACTACAGGGCGTTGAACAAAATCACTAAGAATCTAGCGTACCCATTGCCGGTGATTGACGATATTTTGGGTTTACTTAATGGGTCTACTTTCTTTACCACGTTAGATGCAAGATCAGGATTTTGGTGTATACCTATGTCCCCAGACGATCAGAAAAATAGTGCTTTTTGTACACACGCAGGTTCTTACGAATTCTTACGAATGCCTTTTGGAGTTCGTACAGCGCCCTCGTATTATATGCTATTAATTAATCAAGTTTTAGAGGGTATGCAAAAGTTTGCATTGGCATATATAGATGACATTTTAATTTATACAGCAGGAGATGTAGATCATCACTTAAAACATGTAAAATTAGTATTCGACAGATTAAGAATACATGATGTTAAACTGAAGCTCAGTAAATGCGAATTTTTAAAAACAGAAACAAAGTATTTGGGGTATATTATTAATAGAGACGGAATTAAACCAGATCAAGATAAGGTTAAATTTATTAGAGAATTATCCCCTCCAACTAACGTAAAAGAAGTGCGTGCGTTTATTGGAACTTGTGGGTATTATAGGCGTTTCATTCCAGGGTTCTCAAAGATAGCAGAGCCTATTACTAACTTAACTGGAAAATACGCTAGATTTAAGTGGGATGATGAATGTCAAAAAGCGTTCGAGTTTTTAAAAAATAGCTTAACAGTAGTGCCACTATTGACATATCCAGATTTGAATAAACAGCTAATATTATATACAGATGCTTCAGATAATGCTATAGGAGCGTGTTTGGTTCAACCATATGAAGGAAAAGAATCTGGAATACCAGGGGTTAAAAATGAAAGGCCAATTTATTTCTTGTCTCATAAACTTAGCAGGTCTAAACGGAAATGGTCTACTATTGAGAAGGAGGCTTATGCTATACACTATGCTCTCCAAAAACTAAATTACTACTTACATAACGCCAATTTCATTATTAAAACTGATCACATGCCATTAAAGTCTATATTAGAAGCACCAATACAAAATAGGAAAATACAAACGTGGGCATTAAATTTACAAGGATACAATGCTAAAGTAGAGTATGTTTAAGGAAAACATACTACATGCGCTGATTTATTGTCTAGAATCCCGTATCAACAGTCATCAGGAAACAGGGAAGATGAAGGAGAACCGGAGATAGACGCTCGAAACTGGCAAGTAAATATATTAGATTCTGCCATAATAAATAGAGAAGACTTTGAGAGTTTCCCGCGGATCAAGAGTCTGAACCTAGAGCAGAAGACCCACATTTAGCACAATTTAATATGAAAAATGAACAGGAATTAGATCCAAAAATAATACAGATAAAAAGAAAACTGAAAGAAACAGGGGAAAACAGTTTTAAAAGAAAATTTTTAGAGCTACAAGAAGACAATCAATTATATTATGTCAATGAAAAAGGTGAGGGATTAAGAAAATATATCCCGAAACATTTAGAACGAGAAGTTTTAAAGGCATATCATGATAATAATGGTCATTTTGGACGAGATAAGTTAGTTAAGTCTATTAGCAGTAAATATTACTGGCCAAATTTATGTAAAAGCGTATATGAATATGTTGATGCATGTGAAAAGTGTAGGTTAAGAAACATGAAGATAATTAAATGTCCCTTACAAGATACAGATATTCCTCAATTTCCAATGCAGAAAGTAAGTTTGGATGTTTCAGGTCCTCATCCAAAAACATTATCGGGAAATGTATATCTACTACATATCGTAGATTCATATAGTCTCTGGCCAGAAGTTTATCCAATTCCAGACAAGAGTTCTGATTCAGTTATAAATATGCTTTTACAAGAATTAATACCAAGGTTTGGGTGTCCACAAACAATACTTACAGACAATCGGAAAGAATTTGTAAATAGAAAGTTTGAAAAATTGTTAAAAGATTTGAATATAAAACACATTAAAACTTCGTATTACAGACCATCTTCGAATGCCAAAAATGAGCGACAACATAGGACATTATACAATATACTGGCGAAAAATGTAGAAGAACACGATATGGATTGGGATCTTTATTTGGGAATAGCATTGGGGGCGATCCGTACACACCAAAATGAGGGAACAGGTTTCTCACCATTTTATTTACTACATGGAAGAGAACCAATATTACCGATTGAAAATTTATTAAAGCCTAGAAAAAAATATATGGGGGATGATTTTCAGGAAACAAGGTTGCAAGAAATGCACAAAGCACATATACGTTTAAGAAATAATATAATTAAGGCTCGAGAAAGACAGAAGAAATACACAGATAAAAATGCACACTTACAAGAGTTTAACATAGGTGATAGAGTTTATTACAAAAAAACATAGGAAAAACTCTAAGTTTGATGCTCATTGGGTCCCGGGATATTATATTTTAGAAAAAAAGGGTCCAGTATCATATACTATTAAAAATCAAATTACAGGGCATGTTGCACGTTCACATGTAGAGCACTTAAGACGGGATAATGAGGAAAAAGATGCAGAGGATAATAATAATAATTATTATTCAGAAGAAATATTTTCAGATGGACAGATTATCAGACAAACGGAATATCCAATACCTATAGAAAATGGGAGAGAATTGGTACAAAAACAAATAATAACAGCATCTACTACTGGTGAACAAGAAGAAACAATACCAAAAACAATCGTGACAGAGGAAAACAACACGTATGACGGTTATAATAGTGAAGAATCAATCAAAGAAAAAATAGACGCTCCATTTATGAATACTAGACAGGCAGTAAAAAGAAAGTTAGATAGACAGAAAGAAAGAGAAATTAAGAGGCAAAGGAAATTTAGAGTAAATTCCTCAAGTGATGAAGATATGCCACTATTTGAAAATTCATTAAGACATCAAGATAGGAAGATTAGATTGGATTTAGAAAGGAAGAGATTAGCGGTTGCTAGTAATGGGTATACAGATGCGGAACAAGAGATGGATGAAGAGTCAGAAACTGATGAGGATGCTGATATGAAAGAAGATAATTCTCCTCGGGAGGATGGCGACATTGATGTAGATATTGCACTTATAGGAAAAAAATTTGGAGTTATTAAGAAAATGGAGAAGTGATAAATAGCGTGGTAGAATATTCTGCAGATTACAGATAGAAGAAGAAGTTAGAGACGGTATTTGTGAATTTCAAAGAAAGAAAGTTAGCAAATAACTTAATCAAGAGTTGTTGAGAGTTGTCGGGATGAGTAGACATAATATTGTAGTAAGTTAGGACTGATTGATATATGCTTTATTATCATTTTGATTTTTAAGTTGAAGTGTTGAGTTTTCTTAGACGGAAAATAATTGATTAGTAGTCATAATATATTATGGTGTATGTATATATATATATATGATTTTTCATTTCATCACATATGTTTATTTTGAATAATGTGTGGGGATACAAATGATGTCAAAGAATGAGGGGGTTGATATTGTTTGCTCTATTGTTTTGACTTCAGTTGTTCTTTATAAAATGTGATGATATGTTACCTTAACTGTTTATTTTTACAAAACTTTGGTTTTGTTTTTCTTGAGTTACCGTGGGTGTGTTTAAAATAATTTCTAGGTTGACGTTCAGTTATGGGAAAAATGAAGAGTTGTTTTTGGGAGCTTGCAGAAAATATGAAACATGGAGTAAGGGCCATGCTTCGTTTTATGAATTTTGCGACTTGAAGTTGAGTTGCTTAACGTGTATAACGTTTATAAATAGAAATTGAGGGTGAAACATGATTGAGTTAAGGGGGAAGTTGTGGTGATTAGCGAAGTGACTCAGTATGTTGTAGAGAAAGTAATGGAGGAGTATATTTAAAAGTGGCTGGGGTTGTCAGCAACAATTGATAATTACATGTGGGTTGTAAAGAGTTAAACCGTTAAAAATGGTTTGGGGGATTGAATTAGGGATTACATTAGACGGTTCGTAATGTAAATACATGGATTGAAAGCCATGGATGAGGGGAATGACGGGCGATACTGGGTAAATGGGAGTTGAAATAGGAGTTGGGTTGAACAGCGTTTAATGGGAGAATATGGGGGGAATGCCAGCTTGAATTTTAGCATTTAAATAAGTGGACTCTGGAAGAAGAAGACTGTGATTAACAGTATAGTAATAATTTGAAGGTTTTGAAAGAATGGTTGAACTTAACGAGGTGAATACTACAAAAGGTTGTAATTTTGGATTAACATAACTTTTTGAAAAAATTATTATTGACGGCAATGAAGATAAATTTTGGAAACTTTATTTTATAAAGTTTTGAGAATGCATGGGAAGAGAAATGTGATTACTTCTTACTATTTTCTTACTTTCTAATTTTCTTAGGTGCGCACCAAACCAATCTAAACTAAACTTTTTTTCTGTCTATCCTGGAATAGTGAGAATGTGAGTAAGTGAGAAAAAGATAAGGAAAATATCTTCAATTTTTGTCAATCATAATTTAGATGGACACTTTAAAAGCGGTTCGCTTGTAGAGAGTTTTGTAGAGAGTTTTTGTGGAGAATTTTATAGCGAATTTTGTAGAGAGTTTTGTATTATTGACATTGTATGAAGTATGTCTCTGGTTAGCGTTTGGCTATGATGAGATAGGAGGGTGAGATTTGAATTAGGAAATATATGTGAAGGGATTGTTGGGCAGATGTGGTATAGCACAAGAAATATTTCAGTAGAGTTAAGTGGTTAAGGGTTGGGGTTGAGACTTTTTCAGAGAAAATGTCTCCTTGAAGAAGGGGAGGTTAGCTTAGTAGTGGAGAGTTAATGAATGCGCAGCATTTATTAACTAGTGGGGAAATCATAGTTGGTGAACGTGTGAGCACAAATGGGTTTAAGTATTCAGGGGTTGCACACACGTCACTTGGGATTCAGCCATGAAAGGATCAACAAATATGTCTGCATGTACTTCGACAGCATGAAATTGTAATGGATTGAACAAATAAAACTTTTATATAATACAACGCGGAGTCTGTCATCTGTAGTGATGTTAACTACTAACGATCTACGGCTAGGCCATGTTCACACTGTGATAGTATCTTGCTTAGTGTAGGAGTAAAAACTAAAACAGCGATAGACTGACCGTTGCACAGCTTAATTTATTTGGCTTTATTTTGGCTCACGTACCTGGCCAAGACCGGCGAGTTTGAAAACAAAGACTAAAGCGGCCATTTCTAGTCCAAGAGAGCACACAAGAAAGTCGACCTTTCCCTTCGGGGAGAAGGAATTTTTGCCTTAAAATATATCATTCACTGCAAGCCATTGGTATGTTATATCTACATTATTAAGATGTATTCATGTATTTTTATAAAGTACATATACCAGTGTGTTTAATTAAGAATTAGAATGATAATTCAACAGTTCTTGTAAACAAGAGTCTGATTTTATTTTTAGTACTGAAGCACATGTGGGTGCCACGCTGTAATTTTTCTTATGTTTTACAATTTCAAATCCCTATGTTAAAATCTTTTATAGGCATTATGAACATATATCTAACTAATAGTGCTTATAATCTATAAATATTATGTGTACTGTAGAGTATCAACTCTCATGTCAGAAACTCTTCTCAATTTAGGAACAGACTCCTGATTCATACTTCAAAGAAGAAAACTCGTTTCTGTCAATTTCATATTCCTATGAATAATAACTTCTATGCATGGTGAACTATATCTCACTATCTATGCTTAGAAATCTGCAAATAATCTATGTACTGTAGAGATTGAACTCTAAAGAACATTTTCAAAGAAAACAATTTGTCAATGTGGGAACAGACTCTTGAATACATACTTCATAGTAGAGAACTTGTGTCTGCCACTTTCAAATATCCTATGTAGTGTAAATTCACTGTTAAGGATATTTCTGAACTTGTTTTATCCATGCGGAGACATACAATGATTACGCATATTCCTGACTCTTAGTCAGGGGATAAAATGCTTTGCCACATCATAATCTGTAACTTGGAACTATAGTGCTAAATTTTAGTGCAATCCTTTTGTTAACAGATTAGTAACCACTCCATATGAGTGAGGGACATGTAATCATTTCATAAAATAGTGCTAGGGAATTGCCATGTTTGAGAATATAAATTCTAAGAACAAAGGAAGTAAACGCTTGATAGAAATGAATGTTCGGATAGGATGTACCTTCAATCGCATCACCTCACTGTAGTAGGAACAGAAGCGAAGATTGATGTGAATAAATTGCTTGCAATATTCAGAAGACTGGACCATGCGGCATAAGTTATTCTAATAAATACACTCCGAATAATAGCAGTAATTGGCAAAATATATCACAGCGGTTACTACCCTCATACTGCTGTACAAGCAGTGGGGGAAGGGGAAAAAGAATAATCTAGTTTGTGGACAAACAAATAAGAAAATTCAAAACCATTGGCTCAGGCATTAAATTTTATGATTAATATTATTATGTATGATTATCATGTGCTTAATATCAGAGAAATCTACATGTATGTTTTCTCTGATTATGAGAATTTTTCTCTGTTCTGATTGTTACTCCTTACTGTGGGAATATGCATTTTAATGTTACCCTCGGGGACATGAGGATGTGATGGAAGAATCCTTGTGTATGTCAGTACTTAAGAAGCCAATGTTGAATAACCATTGGCTAATGACAATTATAGTGCCGAAAGGAAGACGCGGCATTAGAAACCACAGAGATTCTGTATAGGCTATTCTCTTCAAGTAGAGAGATAGGCAATATCAACATGTTGGATGGACAGAATGACTTCACTCATCTAATAGTCCCAGTAACAACAGAACATAATATAAAGTGAGAAAATACCCTACTCACTAATAGAGTTAAAATGGCTCTACACCAAGCAATTAGGGACAGTGGAACGTGGACACCCACTCCTTTCCCCTTCTCCTCTTGTTGTTTGTACTTTTGTTTGTAATTGTGTTACAACCATGTTAAACACATCACAGTAGGTTAATGCTCGTGTTGTTTTCTTTGTCATCCCTTTTCTATAGCGAGTGGTGGACTTGGTGGGACTGCGTTGCCACCTTATCAACTGGAAACTGGGTCATCAGCCAGTCAATAATAAAGGACAACCGGTCCAAAAGCAAAGTCTGGGCCAACACAACCATGTTTACTGCTGCACTCATTAGCTCCATAGCGAGCAACAGACAAATTCGAAAACTGACTGGGTGAGTGATTAAGTCCTATTTTAGTAGGAATATCCAGGATGGACTTCAGTATCTAATAATCTACAAAGATGAAGATCAACAGAGTAACTGACAACAGTGTATCGTCTGCTTTACTTCTGAGAAGTACCACCTATGGCCTCATCATTCAACCAAATCAGTGAAACTATGGGACAATCCTACTACAAGTTTAATAAAACTAACAACAGTGAGTAACCTTCAACTGTTGGGTGGATTACCAAGTTAATATCCAACAATGGATAAGTCTTCGAAAGAACGTCTCACAGCTGCAACAGTCAAACATAAAGATTCAGCTACCCAACATCAAGTTCTAGCTATGAACACCAACTCAAATAAATGGGAAGAGACACTGAAACAACAATAAGCCATTACAACCAACTTCAGAACCTCTGAACCATAACTACACCAGATTACCTCAAGGTTCCAAAACCTGAACACCATCAAAAAGACCATATGAAAGCAGCTAGCGGAGTAAATGCCTTTACGCCTGCAACCACAGGAATCACCTGATGGCTTGCCACCCTGGATATGTGGTGGAGTCAATATTCTTCAGTTCCATGCCTGCAGCAGAATCCTGGAAATAATTCCAGATGAACCAAATGAATAACAAGCAGAATTGTATGTCTACACTGAAAGTAAATACTGAATCAGAACTCTGTGCTGGTCCCATGTCAGCCTAAATGCCATCAACTGTGGAATAGGATATAGACTGGTGACTAGGTGGGTGAAACCTCTGTGTAAGCCAATTTGGTATTCGGATATTATAAGCCGAGAAGCTGAATGGACGTCAACTTTTCATCAGACCTGATGATAAAAGGAATTACCTTCTGCAAAGCTTAAGTGGAAATCCTGAAGTATGACCAACCTGAGGCACCAAATTTTCACAAGGGCACCGAGCCATTTGCACCAGAAGATTCGTGAATTCAGCCCCAATGGAGGGGATATGTGGTGAATTTATTTCCTAATAGGGATTATAAGTATTCCGCAACAAACTTCAGTGGACATTAAAACATGACTGTGAGTATTTTATTTCTGCCCGGATAATTATGGACATTAACTGCTTCGCACTGGAGAAGAATACCCACCCGCACTGCCTAAAGAAATACTATAATTAATTCGTTTAATTATTAGTAGAAACTGTTTTTTATATGTGTTTTTTTTCTATGTCATGTATAAGGTAAATAGTGTTTTATTTGGTAATGAGAAATAGTATAATGGTGGTTATGTTATGGTATATACGCATAGTATTTTGACACCAACTCATTATTTTTAAATATGAGAATTATGTAAGGTGGGTCAAGGAATAGACCCAATTTGTGGTTGTTGTGTTGTTTGTAATAACCTTGTTTTTTTTCTGGGGTCACTGGGTACTATGTTGTGATAATGCAAATCATTCCCATGCCTGTCTGAAAATGCATAGTGTTCATTACACATATATATGTAACTGCAGATCTTGTTTTAATACTTGAACTGTTTGTCCAAAATTTGTTGATGTGTACATCAAGTAAATGTGGTGTTCATCAGTGGTTGTTTATATGTTGTGAACAATCAATATCCTTCTAGCACTATAGTAAATTTAAAGGGTGATGAAGTGGGAAGGGAAACCTACACACAGATGCCATTGTTTCAAGGATTGAATTGTTTTCTCCTGGGGTTTGTGGTAAATATCCCTAATCACCCTGCATTCTAACAAGTGACCAGAGAATCAATAAATCCCCTAGACAGCTTAACATAATATTCTCATAAATTAAAATCCACACCCCACAACAATATATGATACTGGAAATATACCTCGTGAATTATGTAATTCCATATATATTGCAATCCCAAAGAAATCAGGAGCCTTGCAGTGTGATCAACATCAACAATTAGTATAATGAGTCACATCACGAAGATTTTGCTAACAATTATCATGCAAAGAGCTAGGAGGAAAATACAACCTGAAATAGGAGAAGAACAGTGTGGGTTTGTAGAAGGCAAGGGTACAGTAAATGCTGTGTACATACTGAGAACCGTAATGGAACTTTCGTTAGAAGTAAACAAAGATCCTTTGCACCTTTTTTTTTGGATCCTACACCTTTGCTTTATTGACTACACAAAGGCTTTCGACAAAGTGAGACACGTCAACATGATAAGGATGCTTGAAAATCTACAAATCGATGGAAAAGACCTTTGACTTGTAAAGAACATATATTGGAAACAACAAGCTGCCATAAGAGTTGATAATGAAGTAGGTCAGTTTCAGCCTATTAAGAGAGCTGTGAGACAGAGATGTGTAATGTCTCCAGATCTGTTTTCCCTGTACAGTGAAAATACTTTCAGAAATATAGAAGATATGGAAGGAATCAACATTGGGGGACGATGCATCAATAACATTAGATATACAGATGACGCAGTCTTGATTGCAGACAATTAAGAGGACATGCAACATTTAGTAGATGCGGTTGTTACACACAGTGAGGAGCAACTAGGGTTAGAATTAAATTGTAAAAAGACACAGATTATGGTCGTCACTAGGAGGAACGAAATTAGTAGGCCTCTTTCAGTCCTGAAGGACTATAGAGTTGTGCCGCTTGGGAGGTGCCTGGCAGCACCGCTGGTGACTGTATAGTCCAATTCGAGAATGACAATCTCTGTCACAGTTTCCGCATCTGTGAGACGAGGCAAGTCCCGCAGTAAGTGACTGCTCTTTGAGCCTGTGCCGTCTCTCCTCAGTTTTTTGGATCTGATTGCGCTCAAAGAGCACCAGTCCGTTTCGTACATCTCTTCTCCAGGAGCATCTGTCTGTTGCAACTCTCTCCCACGTGTCTGGATCTATTCCAATGGTTTTCATATCTTGTTTACACACATCCCTATATCGCATTTGGGGTCTTCCGGTAGGCCTCTTTCCTGTGGCTAGTTCTCCGTAAAGGAGATCTTTGGGAATACGTTCGTCCTCCATTCGAGATACGTGGCCCAACCACCGGAGGCGTCTCTGCTTGAGGAGGGTGTGCACTGTGGTAATATCTGCTCTTTCAAGCACCTGTTTGTTTGTTATGTGGTCTTTCCATGTTATGCCCAGGATACGTCTCAGACATCTTATGTGGAAGGAATTCAACTTCCTTTCCTGTCTTGAGTACAGGGTCCAGGATTCAGACCCGTAGAGTAGTGTGCTAACAACACAAGCTTTATATACTTGAGCTTTTGTACGCTCTGTTAGTCTATTATTCTCCCAAACTCTTTTAGCTAGCCTGGAAAATGTTGTGGCTGCCTTTCCAATGCGTCTGTCGATTTCTGTCTCTAATGAAAGATTATCTGATATTGTCGATCCCAGATACACAAAATCGTGGACGACTTTCAATTCATAATTAGAGATTTTGATTGACGGAGGCGCATCAGCATCTTGTTCCATCACCTGTGTTTTATTTAGGCTAATGGTGAGCCCAAAGTCTTTGCAGGCAGCTGCAAAACGATCTATGAGCCTTTGGAGATCTTCTGCTGTATGAGTAGTCAGTGCTGCATCATCTGCA
Source organism: Cepaea nemoralis (assembly GCA_014155875.1). NCBI lineage: Eukaryota > Metazoa > Mollusca > Gastropoda > Stylommatophora > Helicidae > Cepaea > Cepaea nemoralis. The sequence continues at coordinate 38,371 of JACEFZ010015909.1, forward strand.
AAAAGTAGTTCTCTTACGCATCTTGGTCTTATTTTGGTCTTTGCCTTGAGTCTTGATGGGTTAAAAAGTTTGCCATCAGATCTTGTGTGGAGGTATATGCCTTCAGTGGCAGTCCCAAATGCTTGCCTTAAGAGAACAGCAAAGAAGATACCAAAGAGTGTAGGAGCAAGCACGCATCCCTGCTTTACTCCGCTGCTGATGCTGAATGACTGGGATGTTGAGCCGTCAAATAAAATGGTCCCCTGCATGTTTTCGTGGAATGATTTCACGAGACTAAGAAGGGTTGGGTGGACATCCAACCTTTTCAAGGACCTTTAAAAGGCCGCTTCTGCTCACGAGGTCAAATGCCTTTGTGAGGTCGATGAAGGCTAATATATAATGGCTTCCTCTGTTCTCTGCACTTCTCTTGGAGCTGCCGGAGTGAGAAAATCATATCGATGGTGGACCTGTTGGGTCTAAATCCGCACTGCAATTCGGGGTAGATTCTTTCAGCAAGAATGTGTAATCTTTTAGAGGATTACTCTGGCAAAAATCTTGCCTGTAATGCTGAGAAGGGAAATACCGCGATAGATGTTGCAGTCGCTTCTGTCGCCTTTGTTTTTATAAAGGGTAACGATGTTTGCGTCTTTCATATCTTGTGGTATTGATTTTTCTCTCCAGCAGAGCTGTAATATTGCATACAGTTCTGGGATGATTGTTTTTTTGCTACATTTTAAAATTTCAGGTGGAATACTATCTTTTCCAGGTGCCTTGCCGGATTTGAGAGAGTCTAGTGCTTCGCTGATTTCTGTGAGGCAAGGTTCGTTATCCAAGGCATGCATGGCGGACTGTTGATCGATGGCTTCCAGAGCTTCTTCGCTGACAGTGTTATCCACTGAGTATAGCTCTGAGTAGTGTTCTACCCAGCGATCCATTTGTTTCGCTCGATCTTTTATGGTTACCCCCTCAGTTGATCGTAAAGGGGCCATCTTATTTTTTGATGGACCGACAGCTTGCTTGATGCCCTCATACATTCCTCTTATATTTCCAGTGTCTGCACAAGTTTGAATTTGAGCAGAGAGCTGTAGCCAATACCTGTTCGCACATCTTCTTGCCATCTGTTGTACTCTATTTCTGGCCGTTCGCAATGCCTGCAGTGTTTTCTCTGAAGGTGATGTTTTATACATCGAGAATGCATGTCTCTTTATCTCCAGGACTGGGAGCATCTCTTCAGAGTGTGCTTCAAACAAGTCGGTTGACTTAGTTTGCTTCTTGCCAAATGTTGATAGTGCTGTATTGTAGATGGTGTCGCGAAAATGACTCCATCTCTCGGTGGAATCTCCGTCTGTGGGGCCGGGCAGAGTATCCACTAGAGCCTGCATGAATTTGTTGACCTTCTCTTTATTTTGGGTGCCACTGGTGTCAATGCGTGGTCTTCCTTCTGTTCGGCTTCTGTAGATTCTCTTGGGCTTTATCTTCACCTTGCTGGAGACGAGTGAATGGTCGGTGTCGCAGTCAGCACCATGATAGCTGCGAGTCATCCGTACATTGCGGAGGTTGCTGCGTTTAGTGAGCACCAGGTCGAGTTGGTGCCAGTTCTTTGATCTGGGGTGCCTCCATGACATCTTGTGTTGAGGTTTCGTGTCAAAGAAGGTGTTGGTCACGCACAGATTATGGTGGCTGCAGAATTCCAAGAGACGTTGTCCATTGTCATTGATCTTCCCAACGCCAAACTGTCCTAGACATGAAGGCCAAGATTCGTGGTCGGAGCCAACCCTGGCATTGAAATCCCCCAGGATAAAAAGATGTTGTTTCTTTGGTGTTTCACTGACTTCTTTGCTAAGGTCGTCATAGAACTTGTCTTTAGATTCTGATGCTGCAGTTAGTGTTGGGGCGTAAACGCTTATAATACTAACTGGGCCTGCCTCTGTCTGGAGTTGGAGCTTCAATATTCTTTCAGTGCCATCACTTGGTGGTATGATGGAATTGAGCAGCTTGTTTCTGATAGCGAAGCCAACTCCATGCTCCCTGGTCTCTCCGCACGGCTTGCCATGCCAGTAGAAAGTGAAGTCCCTCTCCTTGATGCTTCCAGATTCTTGGAGTCTGGTCTCTTGCAGGGCGACAATGTCTATCCCCAGTCTTAGCAGTTCGTTGTTTATCACTGCAGTTTTGCGGGCATCCACAATCTCATTTAGATCGTCTGAGATGCCAGGGGTCATGGTTCTTACGTTCCATGTTCCCAGCCTTAGGGCCGGTTGTTTTGTTTTATTCTTGCTGTTAGGTGTATAGATTGTGGTCCATGTGTCAGGATTTCCCCCTAAGCTCCACACACCCTCAGGAGCAGATGAACCGTGGCGAGACAACACCTTATTGACTGGGGGCTGCCCAGCTTAGGCGGGCGGTAGCTGTCTAGTGAGATACGATGATCTCTCCCACCGTCGGAAGTAGCCCCTGGCGCCTTGCTCTTCGCCAATCGAGCATTAAGACTTATAACCGGCAAATGCTACTTCCCGTGTTGTGTCACCGCTTTACGCGGTGCTGAAGTGACCTCTTCAGGGCACAAGCCTGGGGAATGGAAATCGGAGAACCAGCTGTTGCCCAGTAGCAGGTTCCCCATCTCCACGTCGCCGATGTTGACCAAGGGAAAGGCAGTAGCCAATGCAACTTGGCATCGGTGCCGTCGCAGGAGTTGCCAGAACTATGTTGTTTACAACATGGAACTGCCTTAGGGACTCCATCTCCGGATTTGTCCTCAGGGTTTACTCCCGAAGCCTTTCCCATATGGGTATACCCGCAAGGCAGCGGAGGTTTGAGATTTAGAGTTCCCTCTCTTAGAAGAGATACCAACCAAGGCTGACGAGCCTTCTCTGCCCGGGAATCAATAAGGAGGGAAGTCTACCATTCTTCCTTCCTGGCAGTGACCATACTGATCGGATGACCGTAGCCATTGTCTCTACTGAGAGATCCTCTGCCCACCGTCACTGACTTGAAACCATAACTAACAACTATCTGTCGGCTGCTCCCAAGTCCAATCCACCACCTGCTCCCATGGCTTCACGTTACCCTGTTGGGGGGGGGGGGGGGCTAAACGGGTACTCCACCTTGCCCAAGGGTGTCCCGTAGGCTAGCGGAGGGAAGGAGGCACCTTACTTCTCCTTTGATAGGGTATACCCCTACCCCGCTACCCGTGAGGAACGAAATACCACAATGTAATATACAAGTAAATGAGAATATTCTTCAACAAGTGAATAGGTACAAATATCTAAGAACAGTAATAACATCTTATGGGAGATGCCTTGAAGAGATTAGAACAACAATCGCCATGGCAAAAGTAGCCTTTTGCAAGATGAAAAACATACTCATCAATAAAAGATGTCAATTGAAACGAGAACAAGAGTGTTGAGGTGCTTCATAGAACCTGTACTGTTATATGGATGTGAAACTTGGACAATGGGCAGTCAAGCTGAAAAACACCTGGTGGTTGCAGAAATGTGGTTTCTGAGGAAAATGCAAAGAATACCATGGACAGACAGAAAACCCAATGAACAAGTCCTTCAAGAAACAAATGAAGATCGTAAACTGATTAGAGTCATTAGACGTAGACAGTCAACATTTTTTGGGCGTGTTATGAGAAGAAATGAATTGGAGAACTTGGTGACAACTGGTAAGATCAAGGGGAACAGACCAAGGGGAAGACCTAGAAGCAAGTACCTGGATGGCTTGGCCTTGTGGCGTGGTCGAGACAGAAACACGGAGCTGATCCACGACTCTGGTGATCGAATGAGATGGCAAAACATGACCGCCCACGCTTACCGGCATGGCACATGATGGATGGATGGATGGATGGTGTGGGGATAAGTAATTCTTGAAGGTATTCTGCCCACCTTGCTAGTCTTTGTTGTGGATTAAATATTGGTATACCTTTATTGCTGTTTAAGATGGCGGTTGGGTTGTAGCATTCATCTCTGTTTCTCATTGTGTTGACACGTTTATAAAATTCACTTGGGTAGTCTTTGCTAAGGGTCGCCATCTGTTCACCGTATATTCTTCAGGATTCATCTTTAGATGCTCTAATTGTTCGTTTGGCATTACGTCGTGCTATTCTATAAGTAACATGGTCTTGTTCAGATTTAGTTGTGATCCACGTTTTGAACGCTATTTCTTTTTGAATATGCTATCTTTAACTTCGTTGTTCCACCAGGCTGTTCTTAATCTTTTGTCCTGCCCTACTTTCTTTGTTCCACATTTATTTTTCAGTGTGTCGAGCATGGCAGCCTTGAAACATATCCATTCCTTATCTACGCTTGAGTGGTCATCATTGATGTTCTTATGTAGGTTGTTGATTTCTTGATTGAATTCGTCTCTAACCGCATTTTCCCGAAGCTTCCTATAATTGATGATATGTGTTGTTACCTTTTTGTTTCTTATTTTCCTGTATTTGGAATCTTTTTTTTATTATGACTGGTTTGTGATCAGTATCAACATCTGTATTTGGGAGTGCCCTTGAATCTAATAGTAGCCTTCTGTCTGATTTCCTAATTAGAATAAAGTCAATTTGAGATGATTGGTCTATGTCATTACATTTATACCAGGTTTTAGTGTGGCTACGACGATGTTGAAAAAGGCTATTTGCTATTATTAGACCATGTTCGGAGCATATGTTGAGTAGATGTTGACCATTGCTGTTACATTCAGTCTCTGTGTCGCTGAATGACCCCATGCAATCATCCCACAGTGTTCTTCGTGTGCCTATTCGTCCGTTGAAATCACCCATCACAATAAGTTCATCTGTCTCCCTCACACTATTTAACGTGTCTGCAAGTTTATCAAAATACTCGTCTTTGTCTTCGTCGCTATATGTGTGGTTACATGGGGCGTATGTTTGTATAAACAGTTGTTGTTCTATTTCCTTCTTTGATCTGTACTAGTATTATCCTTTCCGATATAAATTTAGTGTTGATAATGGCTTTCGCTCTTTAAGGATGTAACAAAAAACCCACTCAATGTTTAGCTGTAGCTCGCTGGTCGACGCCCTTATCAACCCGATACCCTTATCAACCCTGCAAAGGCATCGGTTACATGGTTCTCCCTAAACAACGATATTGTGAACACAGACCTGCCGGCAGTGAGAATGCATTGGAGCATTTTGAGTAGAACTCAGTCGATGACATATCTTGGCGTGAGAATTGATCGTAGCCTGTCTTTCAGAGATCATGTCGATTGTGTCATAACGAAAGCTCGAACAGATTTGTCAGCAATGAGATTCTTGGCGACTGCCAATATCGAGCAAAGACTGCTAATACTTCTGTTCCAAGGACTGGTGTTTTCACCCATCGAGTATGCCCTGGCCACCCTCACTGTCAGCCCTACACAGATTGGAAGACTTGAAAAGGTACAAAACGAAGCCATGTACACAAGAGACACCAGATGTGTAGCAATGAGATACCTCTTTGACTTCCCGAAAATGAACTATAGGATTAAGATCTGGAGAGGTCGTGCATACTTAAAAATAAGTGCAGATAGCGGAACCCTCTGCGTTAAGCTATATTTAAAGAAAAGGTTGAAAGGCTAAAGATGGGCAAATCATGGATGGGTAGGGCGGAAGATGTCGTCAGACAGGTCTGCAGTCTTACCAGTGGCAACCCCGGCAAGGAATGGGTGCCGGTGCCTCCAGCTTTTAAGTGCACTTTCTCCTGCATTATCACACTCGACAGACGGTGCACAGAGCAGAACCCTGCCGCTGTCAATGCAGAGGTCAACGCGCTCATCAATGAACACTCAGACAACCCCGAAGTGCTCATTTATACAGATGGATCTGTTGTAAAGCAGCTGAGAAGTGCGTGGGCATTTACAGCCCGTTCAGATGGCCGAACCGTTCAAGAATCCAATGGTGCCCACTCCATGACCACGAGCAGCATGACGATGGAAGGTGATGGCAGTACACAGGCTTTCATATGGCTAGAATCACAGCATTATACCAACGTGTGTGTACTAAGTGATTCAATGAGCATGATTCGGAAGGTCGAAGCTGGATCTGTAAGTACACAGTAGACAGAGTCGCTGGGGAAGTCTGTTGTCCGAAAAGCCACCTTCATCTTCGTCCCGGGACATGCGGGAGTCGAGGGAAATGAACGAGCTGACAAACTGGCTGGCTCTGCACCCCCTGTAGATGGCCAGCCCATGGATCGTGCCGATGTTATTAACGTCCTTAAAGATATGTCGAGAACAGAGGACTTTGACGTCAGTGAATCCACATCGCTGTCCAGGATGAAAGACTTGGAAGTAAGAATTGGCACGGCCAGATACGAAAAGTAAATCGGGAAAACGAGGTGCCTCGTCAATCAACACAGAACTGGCACTATAAGCCACCGAACGCTGATGCATATGCCGGGGGGGGGGGGGGAGGGGGAAGGGGTGGAGGATCTGAGCACCTATGGACCTGTCCGGAGTGCAATGAAGATACCCCAACTGATAACTTATAACTGACAACTGTCGACCAAAAGTAGTTCTAATGAGATTTGCTTTAGTACTTATAGGAACGTATTTTTCGATGCGACAGAATAGGTGCTTGTTTTCCCAATGCCTGATTTGTCTGTGCACAACGTATATTGATTTCTCTACTCATTCCCCAATCTGAATTGAAAATTTATCTTATAAATTTTAATTCGCTGTTTTTGTTTTTTTGTTTCCTTTTATTTCCGAGTTCGTTTAGTTTACTGACAGGGTCTGCCTATCATAATTGTTTCTGTCTTTTACATGCTTATTTTCATGTTTTATTTCTCACACTTGGAATTGACTTCAATGAGATGGTTATCAGGGCTCTCGTTATCATTTTCGTACACCTGATTTCTCCCCCAATGTGTCTCCACCTTGCCGTGGTGGGGGAGCTTGCGTGTCCCATCGACCCCATGTGCTTGCCGATGGGTGAAAACTACATATCGGACGGCTCGTGGGATAGGGACCAGACTAAGAGAGACACAACCTGCTGCTCTGCAGGTAAGACTGAGGAGCAGTCAAAATCAGGCAAACGATCCCTAAATCTCAGTCCGGGCATAACCTCTAAGGCTCCCATCCGAGGTGTATGGCTGAACGTCTCTAAGCCATAAACTCTCGGAAGTGAGAGCCTGGCCGACACAAACCTACATCAAAATTGTGATGATGTGCTGAGAACGCTACATGCTCGGCGCAGATTCGTTCGATGGCTCTTTAGCTGGGGTATATGAGGTATCCCCGGATGAAAGGGCCTGACCGTTACTCGCCCACAGACGCACGGAGGGTGGGTGCTGAGCCGGCAGCACATGTAGCCTACCTCGTGAGTGAGTACAAAAGGTGGGAAAAACACCTCGGTCGCACGTCTCGCAGACGTCCGATAGTCTGTAACCACACTCATGGAGTGAGTGCAGTCAAAGGTGGAAAATTGTCTCGTTGACACGAAATGGAACGCCTGTCTAGCGAATCCATTACGTGGCAGCCCGAAGCGAAAGCTTGCTGTGTGGAAGCCGAAACAAGAGTCTCGAACCCCGAGGAAGGCTAACCTCATTAAAAAATGCCCGCCGGAAGCCGGACGTGTCGTCCTACGGGTGGCAAACTAAAAATTGACACTACGCATTTACGTCCGAGTGAAATGTCTCGTCCGAATGTCTCTCGTGCTAGGAACAGCTCTGACTACCTAGTTTCCGAATGCCGCTCTTGTTCGGAACAGCTCTGACTAGGTAGTTTTCCGAATGTCTGTCGTGCCTGGAACAGCTCTGACGGGCGCAACGACAAGCACATGTCCGAAAACTCGCTGAGTGGATGCCGTCTGCAAACCTGTCTGGTTTGTGCGGGAATGGCCCGGGGCAAACGAAATGACCAATATATTGAAGTGAGGATTTAAAGCAGCCATGAGCAGGACGTGACGATTCCCTCGGCTAGCCCAGAACCAGGGCGTTATGTGTCGGCCCTGCAACTATGGAAGCAACCTTGGATGGCGGAAAATGCTATGGACTGTCCCTGCCTTCCTTTGAGGGATGACCGTTGTCTTCGACCGTTCTAACTTGGCCAGCATGGATGTAGACGGCACCACAAAAGTGAGAGTCTCCCAGGAATGCTACCTGGTCAAAAAAGCACGCTAAAGTCGATGTGTTGGCCTACGGGTTTCGGCCCAAGGGCGCATAACAGACACACCGCAATCACATCTGAAAAAACACTCCGGATGAACGAAAAGAAGAAGAAGTACACCTGATTTTACTTCAAAAGACTTAAATGTTCTTGCTTTTACTCTGTCGCAACATTTTCGTGACTTAAATAAAGTTTTACAAACATTAATTAGGGTGTGTGCTGTATCGATTTTTGTAGGCAATACTGTAGCATATTCCTTCAACTGTGTCAAATGCTTTTCCGGGTTTATGTACACGACTTTACAGGTCTTAACATGGTCAACTTCTTCTCCTGTTAGCTGCCTAGGTCTGAATATTGCGTCTGTGCAGCTTCTGTTTGTATAAACCCCATCTTGGCTTCTCAAAGCTGCTCCTCCAGTAATGGTCTTAATATTCTTTTAATGATTTTGCATACATTGTTTTCCCGGTGTGGTTATGTAGTGAGACTCCTCTATAATAAGTACAATCTTTATGAATCACCGTACTTAAATGACATCGTGTAATTTCCCGATACGGCAAGGCTGACTCAAGTTAAGTTGAATTATAGTTATTGCTATGTAAAACATAGAAAACAAACAATTACAGCTGCAAAATGTTTAGCATCAAAATTTAAAAAAAATAAATATTGTATGGCTGTGTTATATTACTACCAGGTTTTCCCTATCTCTCTTTCAGGATTATGACTGAATTCTTGGAAATCTAATTATGTGTTTAATATTTTTTCTTTTTACATATCAATAACTATAATTAAAATCAACTTGAGTCAGCCTTAAGTATAACAACTTTTATATCGGGAAAAACAACAATTGCACTACACGAAGACATTTAAGTAGGGTGATTCCTAAACTTGTGCAGTTGTGTTTAATTTCGAGGAACAAGAAAACATAAGCGGTGTAGTGTAGAATATATTAACGTATGTTTTGCTTTTAATTATATCTTTCTATGGTATGTCTGACTGTAAATGAACAAATTAGGAAGAACTTGGAAGCATATTCCTCAATTGCCGTTGAGTGTGGCTAAGGGACGAGAGCAGCTTTCACAGTCCAAAATATTGGGTTCAAAGTCAGCTGCTGGCGATATGAAAGCCGAAAGCCTTGCGTTGATTTTGTGACAACCGATGATAGTCGAAGGCGGTTGTGGTTCACCACACCGTACGATCACCAGAGACTTGAATCAGAACGGTGTTCCTGTCCCGATTGTGCAATATGACCAAGCCATTCAAGTATTTGTCACTTTGCTGCCACATGATCTTTTCCACTTAATCTTGCCAGTTGTCACTAAGTTTTCAGTTGTACTTCCAATAACGTACCCAAGAAATATTGACCGCCGGAGTCTAATTTCTCTAATCAGTTTACCGTTTTCAGTTGTATGTTTTAGGACTCACTCAATCGGTGTCTGTCCGCGCATGGTATTTGCATTATTAACATAAATCATTGTTCTAGTGCTGTTAATTGTTTCTCAGCTTGTTTGTCTATTGTCAATGATTCACATGCATACAACAATATAGACTGTATATAGGCTTTAATAATCGTCTTCTCACATATAGGTTGTATATAGCACTTTAATAATCGTCTTCTCACAGATATTGACATTATATTGGTGTGTGTGTATGTGTGTGTGTGTGTGTGTGTGTGTGTTTGTGTGTGTGTGTGTGTGTGTTTAATTCAACTTGCAAAAGTCTCCCTTTGCCACGATGATCTACAAGGCACATGCCACCGTATGTTATGACAGTTCCGAGACAGTTCAACTAATTACATCCATCCATCATGTACCATGCCGATGAGCGTGGACGGTCATGTTTTGCCATCTCACTCGATCACCATAGTCGTGGATCAACTCCGTGTTTGTGTCTCGACCATGCCACTTAGCCAAGCCACCCAGGTATTTATTTTTCGGTCTTCCACTTGGTCTCTTCCCTTCGATCTTGCCAGTTGTCACCAAGTTCTCCATTTAATTTCTTCTCATAACATGCCGACAAAATGTTGATTGTCTACGTCTGTCTCTAAACAGTTTACGATCTTCATTTCTTTCTTGAAAGACTTGTTCAATGGTGTTTCTGTTTACCCATGGTATTCTTGCAGTTTCCTCAGAAACCTAATTCACCTCTTTACAATTGTTCCCGATTTCCTTGGATGTTGGATTATTATGTGTCTATATCCTCGGAGATTATCATAATTTGTTTTCATACAATTTATTTCTAACTCTATGTTGACTTCTCGTTCAGAAAAGAATGACAATAACTGAACGTAAAATTGTCTAGACAATCAACACAGGGTTGGGGTTGGTCGCAACGTCCTGCAAAAGGCACCCAACATTATAAAAGTTTTGCCCTGTCTACAATGATCGCAGCCACTAAATGTTGCATGTCTTGTCCATTGTCCGAAATCAGTATTGTCAGAAACGTAGCCATGGTCCTATGTTGTCTGGGCAGAGCATATCAAAAAGCGTCCTGACTCATGCCAACATATGTACAATCGATCTGTAATTCATATTTTGCATTAATCAAAACACAAGGAAGACGCAGCTTTAAAAGACTACAAAACTGCCATTTTGTATTTAATAAGAAGCAATAACTTAAGAAACATCTCGAAACAAAAACATAATAATATGTCCTTGCTATTTATTTAATTTTGAAATAATACAGCAAAACAAGGCGAAAGAATATGAAAACGTTCGATGAACCTACAACAGTGTCTTCCGTCTACGCTAATTCTCGCAAAGTTATATATTACTACCCGAGGCATAACAATATACCACTGTAGAGGAAAGCTATCCCAGACAATCTAATTTCGTCCATGTGGAATAAAAATTGCACTTTATGTGCTTCTGTCGACAAAGAGATCATTTCAGATAATCAAAACAATGTTTTCCATAGTGAATTTGAATATCGAAGACACAAATCATAGAATTTACGATTAATTACCTGGTATATTTCGCTGCATCTCGTCAGGTAAATACTTCGTTATTCAAAAATAGATCATTCTTCGACTGCGCTAGTTATCAGCAAGGTCGGAAATGTTCAGTCTGGGCATGTTAAGTTGCACTCAGCACGTGTCACATGCAACCATACATTTAAGAACAATATTGATTGTCTTTTGTTCGACAATTGAATTTTCTTTACTCTGCGTGCTCATTGTTTCTCGTACCTGTCTTTGAATGTAAGACACTCTTGTAAGATTTCAGGCTGACTTAGTTAGTTTGTTAGTTAGTTAGTTAGTTAGTTAGTATTTAGTTAGTTGCGGTTTCAGTTTCGTAGCAACGGGTAATTGCTCCGTTCCTGTGCCACTAGAAAACACCAGCAGTTGCAAATGCATTACTACGTAAGGCAAACCAGTTATTTCCGTAACCGGGCACCCACGATAGTTCTGAACACGCAATTTACAACACAAACCACCTCTCATAGACAAAAAAGCAATCTACATTACATCCACTCCTCACAGTGTCGCACCAAGACTAAGCTCGGAACCTGGACGGCGGAATCATGTACTACACGTCGAAATTAGAAAAATGCAGAAGCGAATCCTTGACCAGTACAAAACAACACTTTAGGACTTTAACGGATCGCCCGCCTATCCGCTAACCATAAATTCAACAGTCGATGACGTTAGATATACACATTTTATAGTTAAAACAAGCAACTAGGTTCGAAGATTGGAGCTTACTGCATCATTTAGAACCAAATTTAAAGTATGCGCAGAGCAGCGGTAAAGAGTGCACGTCGAGCAGCTTTCATAATCTTTGTTTGGAAACTAAATATTTCATCCGACATCTTGCTTGCTTCATCACAAGACTTACCTAACACAGTCATTGACATCTCTAAGTTTGATATTGCTAGAAGAAGAATGTTGAAGAAATATTTTGTTCTTGCTCCAGTTAATGCATTGATTTGTGTAGATCAGTCCACTTACACCGTGTTCTGTTACATGCCGTAAGATTACAGAAATTCTGCTGATGGCAATAGCAATAAGTAGTAAAGGGAAAACTTTTGCAGCATGTCAAACATCGTGATAATCAACATTGCAATGGAATTGGTATCTTGGCAGAAAAAAAATGTAGAGCCGACAGACTGACAGCTATGTACTTGTTAAGCAACAGATTCACCTTGATCTGTCGCTCGCCTGCCTGTTCGGTGGGCATGAGTTCAATCCACATCGGGAAAGATGTTTAAAACTCACTTGATATCTCAGGTCGACCCAGGTTAATAATATGGGTATAGTGAATTGTGTAGGGAGGTAACGGCGGTCGGCGTGATACTGGCCGTATAATCCGCTGAGCGGCGACTGGCCTAGACAAATATAGATCTAGCACAATTTGCCTTGTTCGCCTTCTTCTTTTCCTCTTGCCCTCTATCCAACATTGGGGCATAGGCCGTCAACCAACTCACTGCAAACCTTCCTATCTTTAGCTTTCCATATAGCTTTCTCCGATTTCTTACCAATTTAATCATTTCTATTCCATTTCTCTTCTCAGTGACGTTTTAAATCTTCGTCTATTTCTTTTGCCTTGTGGGTTCCAGACCAAGGCTTTTCTAGCTATACTATTCGCAGGGTTTTCTCAATGTATGTTTTATTTCTGAACCTTTTGGTTCATGTGCATTTGTACTAGTTGTCTCCGTGAGGTCTTTGTCACCCTTACTTTTCTTACCGAATATTGTCTTACGAAGACAACCACAAGCACCGCCTGAAATGGAATCCAATGGACACCCGTGACAAAGCAGATCGATGAACTGGACTTTGCAGACCATATTGCCCTCCTGTCTCACACACGAAATTAGATGCAGGATCAACTAGATAATACTAGACGGTTACAAATTCATAGAGGAAAGACATAGATAATTATAATAAATCAAGCAAATGATAACCTGATCTCCCTTGGTGGAACTTCACTTCAAGGGACAGAATCGCACACCTACTTAGGTAGCTGTGTAGACAAAAAAGGTTGAAAAGATAAAGATGTAAAAATGCAAGTACAGAAGACTATAAGAGTTTGTTTCAAGGCTAGGAATTGTGTGAAGGCCAAAATGAAATTAAACTAAGCACAAAACTTAGAATAATCAGTTGTACACGTTAAATTAGTACTGCTGTATGGATCATAAACACGTAGAACAACGAAAACTATTACAAATAAACCAGAACACCTTACGGGATATAAAATGGTCCATTACTGTTTTTGTATTACATTTGACCTTAAATACAGTATGATAAGCATCAATGTCGCATAAGGAAGAGATACGATAGGTTTGCTGGCTTTAATTATATATGATACACAAACATTTAATTTTAACGTATAACAAGGTGATCTCATCTCATCTTATCATGGTCCTCTTGTACTTTGCGGTGTCGAGGTGAAGTATAAACTTCGTGAGAGTGCCCGTTTATGGACTTCATGTATCCATATTCTCATGGACTATTCTCTCCGTCCAACGTTCACGTCGTCGGCCTTTTCCTCTGTTTCCATCTGATCTGTGCATCATTGCTTGTTGTGGTATGCTGTTGACTGGTAACCTACTTGCATGGCCAAACCATTTGACTTGCTGCTTTCTAATAGAATCTAGTGCTGCTATAACCCCCACTTGAGTCCTGATTTCTTCATTTCTAATCTTATCTCTTCTTGATACGTTGAGTATTCTTCTCAGGAATCTCATTTCTGTTGTTGTGATTTTTCTTTTCTCTTTTTCTGTCAGTGTCCAGGTTTGGCATTGGTAGCATAGAATTGATAGGAAGATTGTGTTGTAAAGTGCTTTCTTAGTAGTTATTGATACATGTTTGTTCTTTAGTATTGGTGCCATTTGTCCAATGAGTTGGTTTGCCTTATTGCATCTATTTTCGATCTCGTCTTCTTATTTGCCATTTAATGATATTATACTTCCCAGGTACTTGAAACTCTTTACTTGTTTCAAGGGATGTTCGTTTAGGTGAAATGTTGTTTGTTTTGTTCTTCTTCTTCAGTTATAGTCATTACCTCTGTTTTGCTTGCGCTAATTTTCATGTTATGTTCCCTACACATTTCGTTTAGACTATTCATGTGGTCTTGTAATTCAGCTTCTGATTTTGCTATTAGTGCTTGGTCGAAACAGGAGTTCTCTAATGGTAAGATTTGCAGATGGTTCTTCTTCTGTGTTCTCGTCATGCGATATTCTTGCGGTCTCTGTTTGGCTGGTTTCTTTACATATGGTGTCTATATATGTTATGAACAAGAGAGGGGACAGGACATAACCTTGTCGTGCTACAGATCTTATGGTGAAGGGTTCTGAGTGTCCTCAAGTTGCTCTCACTATGCATTCACTGTTGTTATATAAGCTTCTACATAGGTAGGCCTGCTCAGGGTCTTTTGGGATTATGTGTAAAGTACGAAAAAAACAGATAAATCATCATGGCTTAGAGAGAAAGGTATACGGATGAAAGTTCTTAAATAAACACACATGTATTGTTTGACGCTCGCAGTACTAAAAGGAAGAGAGGGAGACGCGGACAAAGTAGACAACATAATAATTAAACGTTATAGGTACCTGTCGGATACGTTGTGATTGATGGCTCAACCCCAAAGGGGTAAAGGATGCAAAATCCTTTCTCCCAATGTGATCCTGCCCGTTTAATTAATTTAGCTGTGCTGACTCAATTGTTTGAGACCAGGAATAGAGTTTTAAAGAACCAAGGAATACCTTCTGGAAATAACTGAAAAGTTGTATTCCCTTTTATACCCAATTTATCCCTTAAGTGGTTCCTTGCCTCTCCTCTACCAACTAATTAATTCTATCTAGGGTAATTTAAAACAGTTTGACTATGACAAGTAAAATACAATCAATACATGACATGACCTCAGTTTTTATGATTTAATAAACACAAATATGGAGTTTGTAAATTGCATTCAAAATTACAATTTCCTGTCATAAAATAAGGACATATACATATATAGTAAATATACAGAATTGATGTGCCAATGATAAGGTAGATATTACAGTTATATTTTTCCCAGTGGCATGTAATGCTAATCTTTTACTGGCCTGGATGATCTGAAAAAAAAGAACTGTCTACAATCAGGATTCTCCTACTTCCAGCTTTGGGAATCACTCTGGCTATCATCAGTTGTAGTATTAGTGTTCCAGGGCGTAGTAGAACATAAGTTGGCTCTTGGTTTTCCTTTCCATTGTTTGGCAGGTAATTGTTTAAATAAAGATTACCTCTCCTATGAGACAAATGGAATGGTTGCAGGTAGATAAGGTTTCTGCGCTACTCTATCAAGGGCATCACTCAACCATGTGCTCACTCAACAGGTGCTGCATTCAATCTTCACCAAGTCAGGTCTGGATTGACATGAATAAGACCACTACCTCATCAAAACACGACTTCCAACACTTCAGCGTCAGGTTTCATAATCTGGGTGCGATGTTGTAGGCTGATGTTTCCTATCTTAATTTAAAATACTTATATTTAAATCTTATATTTAGATATGTTTCATCATTCCCTTCGCCTCCGATCTTCTCCTTGCCTTGTGCTGGGCTGGTCCACACAAACAGACTGTGTTCCGGTGGTTTTCTGCTATTTATTCTGTTTTAGTGTTCCGGTGGTGACGTCACAATGGCTTGATGAAAAAGTCGGATTACCGCTGCCGGGAATGAGCGGTGTCAAACTATTTTCATTGCCTGGAATTATTTAGTGCATGTTACTCTTGTAAAAATATATATCACAGTACCCCACCCTGATTGAAACCTGTCAACTCAAAATGACGACAAATGTTCTTTGAAGCATGATCCAACTTGACACCCCTATTTAAGAATGTTTTCAATAGCCACGTCTATCACCCAACTCTATGGAATATGGACATACATAGTATCTCAAAATTTAAATATCACCATAGGTTTCAGCATTTTATATTAACCCAGCATATGTCAAATAACAAACGCGCAAGTCAGACTGTAATACCGTGTCCAGTATATTTAGAGAAGGGATATGATTGGTCTGTTCCAAACAATACACGAGCATTTATTTATAAACTGTCTTTGTGGCCTCAAAGGGTTTCCCTATTGGTACTAGGAGAAAAGGCCAGACCAACACATAACCTGACTGTAAATGGTACCATTAATACTGGGACTTTTAGCTGGCCCTTTGAAAATAAGGACGGAGCAAATAGGACAATGCTGTGATGTGGGTTCTTGACTCAACTCAACTGGACTCAACGTTAAGCTTTGCGATATCCAGAAATGAGCTGTTTCTTTGGATTCAGTGGCAGTTTTTAACCATCCAGTCAGTATGATTAGTAATGATATTCTTCAGCTGCGTGTCATCAAAATCCAACGATGTTAGTCATTGTTTTAAAACCAAAGTCCAAATAAATAGCAACAATGTAACACTCTTGAATTCTAATATTGACACAGGTTTCACTTGCAGCTTACCTCCGCAATATGAGGGAAATTGTTCGAGTTGATCCAAGTTCAAAGAATACTGAACGAACATCCATGGCAGCTAACAACTGCAGAGAGCCAGTACAGTATACTCCGGGCAATCCAGACCAGGTATGTATTTGACCAACAGATGGATAACATGTTAATGAGTGTTCAGTCCACTTAACTCATACGCCTCATAATACTGTAACATGCCATATACCTTGGCATAGTTAAAGTTACTTGCTTATGCGTTACGGGACATTGCTGCATCAAACTAGCGAGGAAATTCAGACAAGAAAATCCAGCTGCTGTGGAGACGGAAGTACAGGCTCTGTTCTTCAAGAATTCTTCAGAGGATGATGGGGTCATTTACACGGATGGGTCGGTGGTTCGAATAGTGAGAAGTTCATGGGCCTTTACGGCTTAGGCTGAAGGGAAAATTGTGAAGGGAGAGTCTGGTGCTTTTGCTTTGACCACAAGTAGCCTGACAATGGAAGTCATGACAGTCAGTAAAGCAATTACATGGCTCGAGACACAGGCATTCAATCGGGGATATGTCTTTAGTGACTCAATGAACATGCTCAAGATGATAGAGAAGGGGAGGATCCGAAGGGAGTGGCTGCTGTGTCTGGAGCGGTCTTGGCTGGCAAAGATTAGTTTCATCTTCGTGCCAGGGCATGCGTGCGTACAAGGCAATGAGCAGGCTGACAGGCTCGCAGGTAAGACTAAGGTGGAGGGCGGACGAGCCATGGACCAGGCTGACATTCTGAATGCTGTACGAGAAGTAAGTCGTTTGCGAGAACCAGGCGATGACTGTGAGTCTACAACCATGGTCAGGCTGCGAGAACAGCAAGTTAAAAGAGGTGTGGCCAAACAAGAACACTACGAAGGAAGCAAAAAAGAGTAATAAATCAACACAGAACTGGTGTAGTGAGCTGCTACACGCAGCGGGATTTGCTGTGGAGGGGATCCGAGCACTTATGGACTGAATAGTTCGATGTTCAATGAGGATGATCTGTCGACTAACTAACTAACTAACTACGGGACATTGCAGTCGACTCCTGTATTTATTGGCTCCTTTTGATTTATTAAATAATATACTTAACGACCGACGCTTTATACTATAGACATCAGCGCAAAGCGACCTGCTTCCAAATTGTCCGCGACTGATTTAGAATCCTCGACTCGGTACGTCGGGGAATTATGAAATTTCAGTAATTCCTTAGCCACAGCCAGTTTACATCAGTGTGTGACTGTTAATGATTCACATCCGGTATGGCTTCGAGATCACATATAACGGATTCCTCTAATCACGTATTGTCTGCAGGCAGTGAACATATCACTGTTCCTCCTTGGTACCCATATCCCACATTGGCACGTGCCATGTAGCGTCGGAGTCAAGAGTGAATGATTTAGAATAAGATACGAAAATTGTGGCAAACAGTATCAAAAGAGTTAACAGAGAGACGGAGGAATACACGAGTTGCTACATGACGTCACGGCAGACTACGTCAACAAAGTTAGTCAGATCTTGGAGCTTAATGGAGACGGGCGGTTCAAGTAACAACATTGACATATCCACGCCAATAGTCAACCAGAAAGCGTAATGGGCATGACATCTGATAATTTATAAAGATAAAGAAACCAGGGCACAGTGGCATTAAAGCGGACGATCGGAAGATGAACGTTTAAAGCAAGGAACATGAGGTAAATGTAATGCATCCGAACCTGCCGGTTGATCGACAGTCAGAGGTCATGGCGTCTGCACAAACATAAGTCAGACTAAGTCATCAGAGACGTAAGTTAGTTTATACAACGATCGGCGGTCTGATATTATTAGTCATTAATAGAATGGAATCGAACTCGTCAATCAACGTAGACTATTCATTAATAATTATTTGTTATATTTTCACTGGCCCTCCCAGAACTATGGGAACGGTGATGTGCTGAATTGAAGGAACGATTGCCACCAAATAAACTGATATATACGACGTGGAACGTCATCGTTGCTACACTTCTATTTCGTTGATGTTGATTCTGGTACCCGTTGATCTGCTACATTGTTTCATTTAGAGTGTGCACATCTTTGTGTCAATTCATTCTTCATTATTCCCGGTGACAATTATTCAGTATGTTTTATCTTAACTCGTATGTTTATCTTATCACCATCGTCTCCCTTCAGCAGTTCTTATCATAGCTCTTTCTCCTTGACATGGAATTACACCCCCTCAACTTTTCAAAATGTTGAAAACATTTTGTCAGTTTATTCGGTTTCTTATACCTTGACATGGAACGAAAATTGGTATATCTATTCGTCTTACTTTGTCAACACTCTGGAATGATCTGTAGCATATCAACTGTTTCAGAAATACATCACAAAACTAACAAAACAAAAAGATAAAAAAAAACTATTTATATCGGGCACGTCCTTTTGAGTCCCTATGACGTGTAGCCTCAGCCTGGGAGGGCTGAGGTCTAATCTTGCTATGTGCTTCAGAACGTCCCCTGGGCGTCCCCATTCAGTCCCTCAACCATGTTTTAGACTGCTACGAAGTCGCTATGAATGCAATGGATATCTGTAGGGACTTTTTTATATCCTCCATAACGTTCTAACATTGCAATGAGTTTAAAAACGTCACCTGGGCGTCCCCATGCTGTTTCCGAAACATTATGTGTGCAATGGATATCTATCCAGTATATCCTTCATACACGTTCTACAGTCTCGTTTTACATGGGCTTCTTGACCGGAGTAGGTCAAGGTACGTGTGTTTTCTGACAGTGTATTGCTCTCACAATCATTTCGGCATACTGGTATGTATTTTGCCTAATTGTCTTGTAATTGACTATCATTACCGTTCAATCAATCTTGGTCCATGTTTATTACCGTATGACTGCTTCATGATTCTCTCATTTATGGGGTAAGTCACTTAAATGCACTTTTCCAACCTTTCCTGGTTCAACTGGTGATTGTTCACGAGTTGTTTAGATCTTTCTATTGCTGATATTTATTCTATCTTACCATTATGTTTGTCATGTATCTTAACGTCTGCCATAAATTATTATAATGTGTACCCTTTTATGCGTAATATATACATTCACTATATTGTTAATTTCCTTATATTCCAGTTTCTTTCTATCCCTCCATCTACTTGATCATGTGTAACAATATGACTAAAACATCTTCACGTACAATGCAACCCAACACTGTCACGTGAATATCTTCCAGGTCTATGCCTATTATGTTTATACGTCTCTATTCTAGTTGCTGTTTTATATTGTTATTTATAACTTACTAGCTGACCCGGCCCGGCTTCACCCAGTCCCTGGTGGGGAGCATCTCATTTTATTCATATACGTAGTCATATAAGCTCCCGTTCCCGACTATCTGTCTGTCTGTCTATCTGTCTGTCTGTCTGACTCAGCCCGGCTTCACCCAGTCCCTGGTGGGGAGCATCTCATTTAATTCATATACGTAGTCATATAAGCTCCCGTTCCTTACTATCTGTCTGTCTGTCTGTCTGTCTGTCTGTCTGTCTGTCTGTCTGTCTGTCTGTCTGAGCCGGCCCGGCTTCACCCAGTCCCTGGTGGGGAGCATATCATTTAATTCATATACGTAGTCATATAAGCTCCCGTTCCCGACTATCTGTCTGTCTGTCTATCTGACCCGGCGTGGCTTCGCCCAGCCCCTGGCGCACAGTAACTTAAAAGAATGTCCTTCCACACACCATCCATTATTTTTAATGAAAACTGTTTTTAATCACCTACATGACTGTAGATAACTTATTTAAGCATAAAAATATGAGTTACAATGTTATGCATTATGCATTATTTTTATGAAAACTTTGAAAATGCCTTAAAGATTATATCTTTATTTATTATAACTCATATGCCTGTAAATAACTATGGACAAAGAGTTTATAAATCTCTGAAAACGATGCAACAATATGACTATAAAGTATATAGAAATGTTATTAAAAGTTATGCCCCTTGAAATAACATTTCTAGAGTTAAGTCCCCTTGTTATATAGAAATTATAATGCAAAATGAAATATTAAATTTTAGTAAGTAAGTAGCCGATTTTACACTAAAATACTATGACAGCAAGTTTCACAGGAATGAAAAGAAGACGTGTAGAAAATTTCATCTCAATCGGATGGACTGTCACACGTCGCCTTGTATAGATATAGATATCATCTTTCCAAATTGTAGTAATATTAAAATACGTAGTCTTTAACATTTGTTTTAGATTCACGCAATACATAGGCATTTCCCTTTTGAGTCGTAATGGGAAAGTATTTTGCAAACTTCTTGAGAAATGATTACGAACTACTACAGGACATCAGCTAAGCGAATCACAACCTGGATTTAGGAAAATCAAAGGATGCATAGATGCCATTTTTCCTCTTACGCAACTTATAGAAAAATTAATCCTAGTCAATGAAACACTCTATTTAACTTTTGTCTACCAAGAAAATGTATCTGATAGAGTAGATATAAACAAGCTGTAGGGAATCCTTAAACAATATGAAGTGAATACACACACACACACACATATATATATATATACATACAACAACAGTGAATGCATAGAGAGAGCAACTGGAGGACACCCAGAACCCTTTATCATAAAATCTGGAGTATGGTAAGGTTGTGTCCTGTCCCCTCTCTTGTTCATAATCTATATAGACAACATATGTAAAGAAACAAGCCAAACAGAGATCGCAAGAACTCCGCATGACGAGAACACAGAAGAAAAACCATCTGCAAATTACATCATTAAAGAACACCTGTTTGCGGACGACCAAGCAGTAATAGCAAAATCAGAAGCTGAATTACAAGACCACATGAATAGTCTAAATGAAATGTCTAGGGACCATTACAAAAAAAAAAAAAAATTAGCATAAGAAAACAGGGGAAATGACTATAACTAAAGACGAAAAACAACAACAATTCACTTAAACGAACATCCCTTGAAACATGTAAAGAGTTTCAAGTACCTAGGAAGTATAGTATCTGTTATCTGAAGTTATATTTTAAAATATTTATATATGGTGTAGCATGATGATGTAAGATGATCAAATTCTGGTTATACGTGTGAATAACATGAAATTCTTTTATTTGTGATGATGAGTGATGTAAATTACTCATTATTTAGCACTGTTCATATGATGATTGTAATGTGTATTTGACGACTAGTTCTTGTTGATTCAATTCTCATAGTACTGGTTTACAGTTAATATCTACTGCTTGCTTTCACTTATCCTGACAACTTCATGTTTTTCCAATCTGTCATTGGTAAAAGAACTGTTTCCCATGGCTAGCACAGAAGCTGGGCAGATTGTCCACTAGTACTATAACGGGTTGCAAAATATTCCATTGCTGACACTTGCGGATGTGGCGGCATTGACGAAGGAATCGGACATCCGTAAAGAGGAGGGTTCAAAGCGTTGCATCCTCTCATTGGTTCGGGTGACTGAGTGACTTTGCTCGAACAGTTACAGCCTATCTTGAACACGTTGATCGGGATCTCTTCTGGTCTCCACATATAGGAGCACGTTACGTACACCTTTCTTTCGGTTGACATATTGGACATGGAGGAGGAAACACCTTGGGATATGGCGGTTTCATGTACTGAAACGCTTCCTCCATGACGGTTGTGTGATGGTAATTGCCGCTTTCACACAAATCACTCTTGCACGACTCCATCGTTACAGGAAAGCAGTATGATGCGAGAAGATGCCTTTAAATTTGAAGCATGTATAGACATCTCTCACGTTTAAGTGTTGCTAAAGGAGATCGTGACTTGACAACGAAGGCTTGTGTACTTCGGCTTTGACTAAACAAGAAAGTCTGGTCACTATGTTAGCTTAATAATATCCATTGCATGTATAATGGCCACTGTTGGTTGTAGTATGGCCTCAGAATGTGTCCTGAATGCAAATCACGCTTTCATAATTGAAGTATGCGTTTTACGACTCCAGAAGCACGAACATTATATATTTATTATTATTTGGCTTATTGAAGATTGTTGTAATAAGTTTTGTGTACATTTCGATAAGCTTCTTGTTTCGTCAGTTTGATTTTTGATGCATGTTAGAATTGTTTAACACTGTTATAGAAATAGAATTTCGTTGCAGACTGATTCTTTGAAAGTAAATATACGAGATTTCTCAAACCATGAAAGTGATTTGAATGTTATGAGAAACACTGATCCGTGGTCTAGATATGAAGCTTCTTAGAGTCTTAGACTGAAAGCTTTTTATATATGTTCAGATCAACCATTACTTCCATTGTGAAAGATGCAACTGATTTCATCCAAATGTTTGATTGTCAATATTAACGCGTCAGTTTGACTTCATCCAGCTTGTTATTTTACTTCTTCGACCAGACCATTTTGTTTTGCAATAACGACTTCATAATGTCAGAGTCTGTTGGCATACGATGTCGAGAGCATAGAAACAACAGTGATATAAAAATACAGCAAAAGTGTATTTTGTCAATTGATTTCCCGTTTTGACACTGCATTTGCTGTATCTGTGAAGACGAATGGAAATGGAAGATGTGCACGATCAAATGGCACACAGCACAGTGATCTGAGTCCAACATCTCATATCTCCGTTAAGTGTAAGAAAGATGATGTATCTTTAGAACTATCATGAAACGGTACACTGGAATCGTTGAATTGAGGATGAATAATTGGGGCAGTCAGAATCAACTGTTGAATGTTTTCATCAGTGAAACCTGGACCACTTTTAACCTTGACGACATGGTCTTTTCTATGGCCGAAGCTGCATCTGTTACATTGCCAACGCCAGCAGCAATGGTCTGTTGGAAGATCGCTTATGTTTGTTATTGCTCCCAGAACTAGGCAAGTAAGATGTAGTACCGCCATGTGACATGCTCGATGTTACTATAGTCAGATTGAAGTCACCTGAAATGGGGAAATCATATCAGCCTTTGCGACTATTTTGTTTGGCCTGGGTGTTTCTGTGAACTTGCTGATAATGCTCATCTTCTCGTTGACAATCTTGAGTGTTCATATCTTCAACAACACTTCGCCTCAAGAAGTCTACTGTTGCTTTATGATGACTTAAAAGCTCCGTGTACTCAGACAGATCTCTATGTAATTGTTGCTGTCTTCTAGATACAGAGTTGCCCTTCCAAAATTAACAATGTCTTCATTTGAATGTATCTCCACCATATGCCCAGGTGGATTCAAACTATTAAAGGCACTTGATATATCTGTAGTTTCACGTCTTTCAGTTTTGAGATCTGCTAGAGATACTGATACTTCATGGTTATCTTCTTGATTCTTTAGTTCATCACAAATTTCAACCTCCCTCATTGTCGTGTGTTTCTTTAAAGTGTCGTCCCTGGTGTGAGGGGAATCAACACCCACATTATATTTTAATCCCTTATCATTATCCTGGAGAATCCACTAGATTCCGTCCACCACACTCCCTCAGTTTATGGACACCTCTTTCTCTCTCTCTCTATCACTACTGGATCATGCCCCCTCTCATTCTTCCCCAACGCAACATACTCAACAACTCTAGCTGCTAAAAATTAATAACAATTAATTTATTAAAAGAAAAGTGTAATGTATGTGAGAAGTATATGCGAAGAAGGTGTGTCGTGTACTATAATGTGTGTAGAATCGGACCATCAGATCAGTAGCCCAGTTAGTTCATCCTAGCAAGGTCACACCACAGCACGTTAGGTCAGCACAAGAAAACCTCACCCAGTGATGTATCTTTCCTGCCAGACGCTGACTTTCTTCTGTAGCTACTTGGTAATCCATCTACCTGATCATCAGAAATAGATACAGTCCATCGTTTTACACTGATCATGGATCGGTTACACACTGCATCCTATAGTTCTTAAATGTTCAATCCTTGTACTTGTGAATATAGGTATCACTGTTATTGGTAATACACTTGATCCTATCTATTGTCTATATTGTCTCGAATACAATGTCCCTTGTACTATTCCAATGGACTCTACAGCTCCATGTGAATGCTACATTTAATGTTCCTTTTTATTCACTATTGTTCATATGATATGTGGTGTATCATCACCCTCCTAGGTAAACCTTATCCCACAGGAATCGTTATATGGGTTTGCTCATCCGAGCCCTGTTCTGGTGGACCCTCCTGATCATGGGCCCAGCGTAAACACTATTGTACACACTTTTTTCTCGGACATTATTCATTTCCTCAACAACAACAAAACCATTGACTGTTCATCTGGTGTTCTTTCTCATAGGAGTAGAACTTCCTCAAAACCAGTGTAGAGCTACCTCGTAACTGGCGTGGAACCTGTCAGAGAAATAACACACCTGGTGAGAGCACTAGTCACTGATCCTACTAACTGAGCTTAGGCCTACGGCCTCGCTCAGATATCTATCAGCGAACTAAACTCTGTCATAGAGCAGGGTAGCTGATCACCTTGGTCCGAATCAGGTTAAGACAAGGAAAAACCAATAGACTGAGTGCAGAACCCCAGTGGGCACCCCACTGGAAGATCCCACCATTGGACATTTCCCCTATCTCCCAACCCATCCTCAATCTTTCCACATATCACCCCACTACACTACTCTCACTAGCAGAGCTAATTCTCACTTCACTACCCTATTCTCAACTAGCAGAGCTAATTATCACTTCACTACGTTAAAGTCCTAAACTCTACTATCACCAGTCTATCCCACATTAATTATACCTAAATATAAGCTATGTAGTACCTTATGTAGCATTGCTTTTCTCCTGAATCACATCTACAATTTGCCATGACAGGCACGTGTAAATTAAATGTAATTAATCCCGCACACGCTAGATGTTTTTCAAATTCCAACAGAGCTAGCGAAAACACCGTCCGTCTTCGCCAACCTCTAGTTTAAAATCACTGTAACAAGCTTGGTTTATCAAACAGTCTTCGATTGTTCTAGTGACTTCCTTTGATGTCACGCAAGTGTCCTCAAGGGCAACTAACTATTTCAGAATTATTCTCTTCCCCTTGTTCAACCAATGCAAAAGCTGTCTCCCTTGTTTTGACAACCAAACCAAGCCAGTGTATGTCCTGCATTCTTCCGATCGGGCCACAACCCATGCCTACCATTTTCTGTCTTGTGGGGAACTTTCAAAGACGGCTGTACCGTTTCATCTCACCGACTCCTGTAATAAACAACTTGCAGCTGCGAATCAGACTGTCTTTGTTATTTGTATCATCTGATCGTTAATTCACAGTGATTTCACGACACTCATAACAGTAATTTCTTTGCTAGAGTTGAACAGCTGCTGATGATATGCAGGGAGATTCTCAGCAGGCGCATCAAATACATGTGTGTGACCTTTACCTCCATTGGTGATACGGTATGCAAGTGTGGACTTACAACATTATCTTCTGCTGTGATAACTATTATTAATGAGGATTCTACGTTGATTGATGAGTTCGATTCCATTCTATTAATGACTAATAATATCAGACCGCCGATCGTTGTATAAACTGACTGACGTCCCTGATGACTTACGCTGACTTATGTTTGTGCAGACGCCATGACCTCTGACTGTCGATTAATCTGCAGGTTCGGATGCATTACATTTACCTCGTGTTCCTTTCTTTAAACGTTCATCTTCCGATCGTCCGCTTTAATGCCAACTGTGCCCTGGTTTCTTTATCTTTATAAATTTTCAGATGTCATGTCCATTACGCTTTCCGGTTGACTATTGGCGTGGATATATCAATGTTGTTATTTGAACCGCCCGTCTCCATCAAGCTCCAAGATCTGACTAACTTTGTTGACGTAGTCCGCCGTGACGTCATTTAGCAACTCGTGTATTCCTCCGCCTCTCTGTTAACTCTTTTGATACTGTTTGCCACAATTTTCCTATCTTATTCTAAATTATTGACTCTTGACTCCGACGCTATATGCTAGCACGTTCATCTCATTTACAACTTTTGTAGAAATCCTATCTCTGGCCACAATAAAAGAATATTAGCCAATGACCTCTATAAACATCAGCATCAGGCGATTTATTTGCGGGTATGTGATGTTGGCTATTCAAAAAGCATTGGCAAACTACTGAATTAAAATAGCCTAGTAAATCGCAGTCAAAAACTTATGGGACTGATTGCAGCATCGTGTAAAGGATATTCAACTAGCTATTTTTTTTTAAATCTCGATAAACGATCCTGACTCAGCGTAGATCTCATACAGCGTGTCAGTATAATTCGTAACTTGCAAGATGCAATAACACGGAGCCACTCCATAGAAAGTGAAACTAGCAGCTCCGGCAAAGAGCGGCCTCTCAGTGGCAAGATAACCAAGAGGCTTTTGCCAAAACCATCAGAAAGTTTGTTACTAAGTGTTATATTCACACGTTTCAATTACCATAGCAGCCATACTCATCCATGAAGTTCTAGGTAGCCGGGGAGCAGCTAAGAGGAAAAACACATGGACACAATACACTCATGCACTGTGCTGAGATTCTCCCTGTGATATATATATGTATATATATATATATATATATATATATATATACCAAAATTAGGAGGGTACTGATCAGAGAGTTGCTTTTTGCAGATGATGCTGCAGTTACAACCCACTCTGAGGAAGAATTGCAATGTCTACTATCTGCATTCTCCAATGCTTGTTCTGAATTTGGTTTAACAATTAGCAAAAAGAAGACACAGATTATGTCACAAGGTGCACATGGGGTACCATCAATCTTTATTGACGACGCCGAACTAGAGATAGTAGACCATTTTACATATCTAGGATCAGTGGTAAATAGCAAATTATCCCTAGATCAGGAAATCAACATCCGGATTGGTAAGGCAGCAACAACAATGAACAGGATTAAGAAAAAGAGTCTGGGAGAACAGGAAGCTTACTGCCAAAACAAAAGTCCTTGTCTATCAAGCCTGTGTCCTTAGTACTCTTCTCTATGGCAGTGAAACCTGGACAACTTACTCACACCAAGAGAACAATTTAAACAGCTTTCATATGCGGTGTCTGCGAAGAATTCTTGGTATTAAGTGGCAAGACAAAATCACAAATACTGAAGTATTGGAAAGATCAGGTTGTGTGACAGTTTATTCCATGCTCAGTCTTCGTAGACTTAGATGGATAGGACATCTTAGGAGGATGGATGATGGTAGAATACCAAAGGATATCTTTTTTGGTGAATTACAGATGGGTAAGAGATCTCAGGGTCGGCCTCTACTACGATACAAAGATGTGTGTAAGCGGGACATGATTGATACAGGCATTGATAATGCACATTGGGAGCAAGTCGCCGCTGAACGTGTTGCGTGGAGGGCAAATATCAGAAATGGAATAAAGTCAAAGGAGAAAATTATTGCAGAAAAGTCACACACCAAGCGTTTGAGACGTAAGATGGTGCATGATGGTGGAAATGACCACGTGTTCACATGCACCCACTGTGAACGGACATTTACAGCGCAAATTGGCCTTATCAGTCACACTCGCTACCGCCATAGTTAAAAGTTATTATGCCTTTTTAGAGCACAAACTATCGTCTGTCAAGACGGCAAGGTGCCAAATGAATGAATATATATATATATATATATATATATATATATATATATATAGTATATATATATATATAATATATATATATATATATATTGATTAATGTATCAATGTGGCAATGAGTGTGATCCTGTATAAACCAAACCGCGGACGATTACAGAGAAACGTTTACCAACGGAGCTTACGACAACACCTGGATAATAGGTCAACTGCATGGTGTTCAGGTTCAAATCCCACACTAGAAAAGCTGGACAAGGTGCAAAATCAAACACATTGAGTCCAAACAGGGAACGGGCGGAATTTATACATGATGATTGTCTTTTAACTACACGTATTCATAAGTCAAAAGAAATTAAACTTAGCACTCACCTTAGATTATTTACTTATAACGTTAGATCAGTGCTACCGTATGTGTCATAAACATGGAGAACAACTAAAATGATTACACATAAGCTATAAACATTCATAAATTGGTACCTTCGCAAAAGGAATTAAACAGTATGACAGAATCACCATTGTGGAGCTCATAAATAAAACTAAAAAATATGACAAAATCACCATAGTCGAGCTCACGCATAGACCTAAGAAAAAATGATAGAATCACCATTGTGGAGGGCATGGATAGAACTAAGAAAATATTACAGAATCACCATTGTGGAGCTCATGGATAGAATTAAGAAAATATGACAGAATCACCGGTGTGGAGCTTATGGATAGAACTAAGAAAATATAACAGAATCACCATTGTGGAGCTTATGGATAGAATTAAGAAAATTATGACAGAATCACCGGTGTGGAGCTTATGCATAGAACTTTAAAATATGACAGAATCACCATTGTAGAGCTCATGGATAGAACTAAGAAACAATGACAGAATCACCATTGCGGAGCTCATGGATAGAACTATGAAAATATGACAGAATCACCGGTGTGGAGCTCAGGGATAGAACTATGAAAATATGACAGAATCACCATTGTGGAGCTCAGGGATAGAACTATGAAAATATGACAGAATCACCATTGTGGAGCTTAGGGATAGAACTAAGGAAATATGAGAGAATCACTGGTGTGAAGCTCATGGATAGAACTAAGAAAACATGACAGAATTACCATTGTAGAGCTCATGGATAGAACTATGTAAATATGACAGAATCACCAGTGCAGTTCATGGATGGAACTGAGAGAACATGACAGAATCACCATTGTAGTGCTCATGGATATAACTAAACAAATATGACAGAATCACCATTGTGGAGCTCATGGATAGAACTACGCAAATTTGACAGAATCACCATTGTGGAGCTCATGGATAGAACTAAGGAAATATGACAGAATTACCATTGTGAAGCTCATAAATAGAACTAAGAAAATATGAAAGAATCGACATTGTGGAGCTCATTGAGAGAACTAAGAATAATTTAAGAACACCATTTTTGTTTTTGGAAAAACCCAGGGATAGGGAAAAATATGAAAAATGACCGAATCACCATTGTGAAACTCAGGGATAGAACTATGAAAATATGACAGAATCAAAAAAACCTTGGAAACTCAGGGGTAGAACTATGAAAATATGACAGAAAATCAAAAAAAAAACCAAAACCTTGGAGCTCAGGGTAACCCTAAAAAATT
>JACEFZ010015910.1:0-15360 GCA_014155875.1 Cepaea nemoralis
AAAAAAAAAACCCCCCCCCCCCCAAAAAAAAAGCCCCAAAACCCCAAATTTTTTCGGGTCATTTTTTTTTTAATTCCCCCAAAAAGGGCACTTGAGTATATTTTTCTTCACTTTAACTTTACGTATGCATTAGTGGGCACGCATCGTATAGTCAAATCAATTGTAAGTTGTTTTTCTACTAACCATTTACAATATATTTTGTGTGGTTGATTCTCAGTGACATATTTTCTCCATCATGTCGTCATTATTTGATTTCATCGATATGGGTTTAAAATTAAAGTTAGAAGGTGATGAATTAACACAATGGAGTGAGAAGAAATACGCTGAGTACTGTGAACGCGAAGATAGAGCAGCTGAAAGAGCTGCCAAGCAAGCAGAGGCAGAAACAGCCTTGAAACATGCTGAAATTGAAAAAGCTGCCAAGCAGATAGAAGCAGAAACAGCTCGAAAGCAAGCAGAAATAGCAGCACAGAGTAAGAGGAAAGAACTAGAATTACAGTTGAAAATGAAACAACTGGACACTGAGACTGCAATGAATAAAGAGTCAAAGAAATCTGAAAGACTGGAAAAAGAAAACCAGTATAAAAAGTACCAAGGTATCGTTCGTAACTATACCTCGGGTGACTGCATAGCAGCCTTTACCCAAAATTTTGAGACTTTAATGGAACATTATCAAGTTCCACTTTCGGAATGGAATATTTTATATATGAGAAGTCTTTCTGGGGAACCTTTGAAAGTCATTGAAACCATCCCCAAAGACCTCAGAAAAGAGTACCATTACATTAAATCTAAAATAATGGCACATTTCATGCTAGATGAAGCAGGGTACAGAGAACAATTCAGTAAACTGAGTCCAAAATCAACTCAAACGTTCTCTGACTACCTCTGTTTAGTCCGAGACATTTCAGCAAATGGACTTCATCAGCCAAAATTAACAAAAATTATGATAAATTAGAAGATCTCATTATTCGAGATAAAGTTATTTCTTCTATCCCAACATCTTTTTCTAAGTTCTTGCAGGAGAATGAATGCACAAGTGTGGAAGAAATGGAAAGACGTGGGTCGGCCTATTATACGGCAAATAAACAGTGTTTTGCCACTGAAGCTACTGACAGTAACTGGGTAGCAGCTGCCAACTATGAGAAAAACTATAGTAGGCAGAAACCAAACAGGCCTACCTCTGAAAAATTTAGACATTGTGTTCATTGTAAAATGTCTCATTATTTGAACGAGATGTGCGATAAAAACCCAGGGTACCAAACATACTTGCAAAATATGGTAAACAGACAAGACAGAGAACGTAAATCGTTCAAAAGCTTACGTAAATGTTTCTCTGCAAGGCGTACGGTCACCATCGCATGGATTGTAAAGGCAGGCATATGACCAACAAAGCCAATGCCGCCTTGTTCGATAGTTCAGCGTCAGAAGACGAAAATACTGAAAAACATCCTGTACATGCAGCACAGGCTTGTGACGTATTTAGTTCCAACACATGCACTGTCTGTAATACCTTCTTTGAGAATGGTATCTTAACATGCGGGCACACCATCCCTATTGCTAATGAGGAAGGTAACTTAGTAATAGACTCAAAAGGCAAGTTAGACATCTATCACGGGTACGTTAATGGCAAGAGTGCTACAGTACTTCGCGACACCGGGAGTACACTTATTGGCCTGAAAACAACATTCATAACACCTACAGACTTCAACAGAGACAACGAACAAGACGATACGACAGCTTGCACCGTGATAATAGATCACGAAGATGACGATTCTAGCGACGAGATTCCAACACCTACATTAGACACGACAAACTGCTTGAAGGAGATCAAGATCAATCCAAACCTAAGTCAAGCAGAGACAAACAGTTGCAAACAGTTGATACAAGAGTACAACACCATCTTTTCAGACAACCCAGGACAAACAGAGTTAGTACAGCATCACATCACACTTACATCAAACACACCCATAAGATGCAGACCATACACCATACCATTACATTACAAGGAACAACTACATCAGGAAATCATTAACTTAGGAAAAAACAACATCATCAGACGATCCCTATCAGACTTCTCTTCACCCATGGTCATTGTACGGAAAAAGGACAACACAATACGACTTTGCATAGATTACAGAAAACTGAACAAAATAACTGTTTTAGATCTTGAACCAATGGCAAATACGGACGATCTTCTGGCAGAACTGACTGACGCTAAGTTCTTCACGACCCTTGACATGGCTAAAGGTTACTGGCAGATTGCTGTACATGAAGACAGCAGACATCTAACAGCTTTCGCCACGCCTTGGGGACTGTACGAATGGTGCAAACTTCCATTTGGGCTAGTCAATGCCCCAGCCACATTTGTACGCATGACACGACTCCTCCTATCTGACATCCCTAATATAGTTTCCTATATTGACGACATCTGTGTCCATACAGAGACAATGACGGAACATATAAAGATACTGGAAAAGACACTAGAACGTATCAGACAGCACGGACTGACAGTGAAGCCTTCAAAGGTGAGCATGGCTTACCAAGAGATATCATTTTTGGGGTACAGAATATCCAATGGCTTTGTCATGACAGACAACAAAATTGTCTCGAAAATTCTAAAACTGTCACTTCCAACAAATAAGAAACAAGTCGGCAGTTTATTGGGACTTATTAATTATTACAGGAACTTCATTCCTGATTTTTCAGAACTGACTGAGGTTTTTTCTAACTTACTAACCAAAAATAAACCCGAAAAAGTTGTAAACGATGAATGCCTACGAAATGCATTTGATAAAGTTTTGGCACACTTTTCTGATAAGAATACACCTAATCTCATCCTTAAATTGCCCAACATTCGTTTACCTTTCAGATTGAGAACTGATGCTAGCTCCATTGCGATCGGTGCAGTCCTTTTGCAGGAATACAACGACATCTTGCATCCCGTTTGTTTTCTATCAAGAAAACTAAGGCCCCGAGAGCGGTCTTGGTCCATTCCGCAGTTAGAGGCATTGGCCTTAGTAGAAAGTGTCACAAAGCTGTCCAAATATCTTCTAGGACGTCACTTTATCATCGAAACTGACAACAGTCCATTAAGGTATATCAATTCTGCAGTACCATCAAATAACATGATTGCTCGCTGGTCCTTGAAGCTTCAGAATTTCAGTTTTGAAGTTCGCCATATTCCCGGCAGAGTGAATACAATCGCCGACCTTTTGTCCCGTTGTCCGACAGACCCAGTAAGCAATGTCTGAGTGCACTGTGTAATATTACACTCAGCCCAACACAGCCACCAATGTGTGAATTTTTCCAGTCACCTACTGTGTAAGGTCTATAAGTAAAGTTGTGATACGGTTTAGAAACCGACATGTATAATATTCTTATTTTAATCAATTTATGTAATGAGTGTAGTATAATTGTGTAGTGTGTGTTAGAATGAAAACGATATTAATTGTATATAGACACCAACAACAGTGTCACAAACGCTTAACCAACTATCAGAAGCGAACTTTACTATTGTGACATTTGTGGGTGATTTTTGTTCACCGTGATATTTTAACATGTGCAAATGTAGACCGAACATTGACTCCTACATCACCTCTACAGCAAATGTGATCCAAATTGTTCGACGTGTGAACACATCGGAAATAAGAACATTCCATCATAATCCGTTGTCATACTATAACATCAGACACGAACTGTGAGAACATTCTACTATCAGTTCCGAAATAAAACCGGATCATTTGTGTTCAGAAAATGTAACATCAACCAAATTTTTCGTTTCGTGTGCATTTCCGGTGTAGTTTAAAAAGTATAACTTAATTAGCAGACTATGCACAAATTTCCAAAAATTTATGACACTTGTAAAATCCTTTCGAATCTATAAAATATAATATACCAATACGGTACTTATTTATTTTGATTAGTGTAATCTTAGAATCATATCTTGATTAATGTATTCATATTATCGACTTTTTCTCGTTAATATGAAGAAACGTCAAGCAATGACGCTAAGAAAGTAAATAATTATTGCAATGTATGGAATTTCTTAAATGTCAAAATTACTTCCCTTGCATTTCTGAATTACATCAAGGGCCATAATTTGAAACATATTCATTAATGTATATTGTATAGATAGACATTTTGTTGCTCAAATGTTTGGCACAGCAGGTAGGCGTCCACCAAGCATGTCATAGAGCTGCCAACATTGCAAACCAACATAAGAGCTCCTGACCAAATGAGGGCAGAGTTTAAGTGTTTAATACGACTAATACAAAGCCGTATTTCAGTCTGGCTAGATGGTTGTTGCAAAACAATCATATTATTACTTTTTTTTTCAAATAGCTGGGAGGTAGATGCGTGAAGCTGGTGCTACTGATCTGACTGGGTATTATTGCAATGAAGGTAACCAGGCATCAGATGGATGAAACCTGAATTGTGTTAAAAATTGTACTTCATTTGTCATTTTAATGCAACTTACATTTTTTTTGTATATATTTCTATGCCTTATATGTATTTTCATGCATAACACTGGGAAAAAGTAGTCTCTGACATGAAATTAACAATACCCCAGTATATACGTACATCATGAATGAAAGATGGCATCTTTCATTGAAGTACCCGGGGAGAATGTCAGAGCCTAGCAGCAACATCGTTGGGGCGCCCGGCGGACAAGAGTTGTCGCGCTGGCAAGATTCTTACCTGACACGCGACCAGCGCTGACGACAGACGCACGCAAAGCCACGTGACCCCACCAGAGGCAGTGGGCAGTGTGTGTGTTAATCTCAGACCAAGCTGGGACTGGACATCTGAACGGACGTGTGTGTCGAGAGCAAGGCGTTTTGTGTGAATCTCCGTGGTTGTGAGCTGAACGACTGATATCGTGAGCGTTAGACCTATGAGCTGTTTTGTGGTTGTGAGTTATCTGTTGTACATTGCTGTAACTATTGTTATGTATTTAATGTGGTAATAAATCCATAGAACTTGTTGCTGTGTCTTACGTCGAATTACGTTTGTACTTGTACTGTCTCACATGTGTTAGCCAACGAGCCTAATATAAGAACCTGACAGTATCTATTTGCTTATTGTGGGACTTCTTCAATGGTTCCTCTGTTTGTCAATGGTTTTATTTGCATTTATCTCAGAAACTACAACGCAATTACCCCCCTCCCCAAGGATCGGACGATCGAGGAAGAACAAAAAGAACCTGCTGAATGATAGCCCTGTTAGTATTCCGGTCTAGTCCGACATATTTTATTTTTACTTCCTTTCGATTTTTTTTTTTTTTACTTGTTCAGTTACAGGCGCTGCGATGAAAGACTTACAAACGCAATTCGTAATCCCGATTCCACGTTCGAAACATGGCTGCAATTTAGTTTAGCTTAGTTTAGTCGATGGATCAACATCACGGCACACGGGTGTAACCCATAAGTGCTCCGCTCTCCTCCTAACTCAAACCTGAGTCTGGAGAAACTCAGCTCAGTGCACGAACTCCGTAGCACCGGCGAGGATCCTGAAATACTTCGGATATATTTTTAACTCGAAGTTTTTGCCCGGGCAGCGCCGTTAGGCTACTCCTTTTCGATTTCCAACTGCCAAGGGATGTTTTACGTGCGCAATAATACACACGGGCGTCAGATCTCACTACCCAGAGACCAGGGGAAATTTTATTACTAGAAGTCCACGTGAATAAATCCAGGTCCTCACCGGGGCTTGAACCCGGGACCTCCAGCACTCAAGGCGGACACCATACCTCGAGACCACGCAGCCCCCAAATCTGCACAGAGTGCAGCTATAGGTGGTTTAGAAGCAGACCGCCGTGCGCTGGTTTTCATACAATGGTATGAGTGCCGGTAGTTCAGAAAGCAATGGTAAACTACTGAACGAAACTTGCCCGAAAATCACAAACAGCCAAACAATGCTGGGATTGACTGCGACGAATGCAGCAAAACTTGTTCAGTTTACTGGAAATTTGGTTTACCTTTCCTCCTATACTTTCACATACTCCACTGTCATCGTAGATTACACTATTACTTTATTGTTATACTCATTTCATATTCCGTCCTCGTAATTCGTATATATTAGTATATAAACATCTCTCGAATCTCAAAGCAACAAATTCAGAAGGCCTAGATGGTATCAGTAATAGAATTCTTCGGTGTGCTGCACCTATTATTAGTGAGTCATTAACGTTCAGATATAACCAGTGCCTGTCCAAAAACTACTTTCCATCTGCCTTTAAAGTTGCTAAAGTGTATCCTCTACTTAAAAATGGCTCAACTGATATTAGTGTCTTGGGTAATTATAGACCTATTTCCTTACTATCGTCGCTATCAAAGCCATTAGAAAAACACATGCATAAAATAACACTACATCATTTAATTAACAACGATCTAATAATTGACAGTCAATCTGGGTTTCGACCTAAATATTCTTGCCATAGTGCCCTTACAAAAATGACCGATAACTGGCATCTTTGTATCAACAATGGCAACATTTGTGGAGCAGTATTTGTAGACTTTAAAAAAGCCTTTGATATGGTAGATCATGATATTTTAATTAGAAAATTAAAACACATGAAGACTAGCACCAACATGGTGAACCTAATTACGTCATTTTTATCCGACAGACAACAAGTAGTGTCCTTCCATAACTGTCTATCAAGACCCACACAACTTAATTTTGGGGTGCCTCAGGGCTCAATACTAGGTCCGCTGCTTTTTGCAGTGTATATTAACGATCTTCCTTTATACCTCAATACTTCGTGTGATCTATTTGCCGACGACTGTACTATTTACACAAGTCAAGAGAGCCTGTGTGACTTAGAGAGCTCTCTACAAAACGAACTTGACAACCTTAGTAGATGGAGCAATGAAAATCGCATGTTAATTAACATCGACAAAACCAAATCCATGCTATTAACGACCAGACAAAAACTGCAGACCCTAGCCATAACTGGGACACCGCTCGAGCTCCACGTGGACACGTTACCTATAATTAATGTAAATGAACATAAAACATTAGGTCTTTTAATTGACAGACATTTAAACTGGAGCCCTCATGTTCACGTCCTTACCAAGAGAATAGCACAAAAAGTTTACCAACTTGCTAAAATTCAACACTTTTTGGATGAAAGCACACGAAAAATATTCTATGCATCCTATATCCAATCACCTCTCGATTATTGTTCCACAGTCTGGGATGGTTGCCCTAAATCTAATATGAAACGATTGTGTTCGCTTCAAAACCGCGCTATACGTCTAGTTTCTAGCATTAAGCACGTTAAAAGTAATAAATTATACAGCCATCTAAGACTTTTACCACTTCAAAAGCGCTTCCTTTTTAACAAAGCCAAATTAGTGAATAAAATTATATCTGAAAATACCCCAGAGTATCTTCTACCGTTAATTCAATCTAATGCAATGAACAGTAAGCGCTTAAATTTATTACAGCTTCCTATGCCTAGATTGGACTTATACAAAACTTGTTTCGCATATTCTGGTGCTCACTTGTCGAATAGCCTTCCACCAGAACTGAAAACACCAATGAGTCCCTACACATTCAACCGAAAACTCTTTCAATACTTACTTCATACCGACTATATGCCTCCATAAGTCACGTACTAGTATCATTTTTCCACTATCATTCTTCACTGTATGTGTGTGAGCGAGACAGTTGGTGAGAGAGTGAGTGAGAAAGAGTGTGAGTGGAAGAATTAGTATGAGTGAGAGTGAGTGAGTATGCATGTGCGTGTGCTTGAGTGAGTGTAAAAGTGAGTGGGTGTGTGTGGACATATGTGTGAGAGATTTAGTTAGAGAATGAGTGAATCTGAGAGAGTGGGTGTGTTGTGTGTCTGCCTGTCTGTGTGATAGAGTGTGAAAGTTATTGAGTGAGTGTGAGTTAGAGAGTCAGCGAGTAAATGAGTGAGTAAGTGAACGTGAGTGAGTGAGAGAGAATTTGTGGGTATGCGTGTATGTGCCCGAATGAGTGAGTGTGAGAGCGAGTGAGTGTGTAAAAGAGAGAGAGTGGGTGAATGACAGAGTGCATGAGAAAGTGTGATGTATGTGTGTGTTATGTCTGAGGGTGTACATGTGTGTGTACATGTGTGTATCTGTGTGTGCCTCTGTGTGTATGTCTGTACGTGTGTTAAGGTTGCGTTCATGTGTTTATATGCATTTATATGCATTTTCTTGTGCATATGTGTGTATTGATGAGTGTGTGTGTGTGTGTGCTCGTGTATGTATTGTATATCTGTGTATGTGTAAGTGTGCTTGCATGCAGTGTATGCGAGGGAGTGTATATTCGGGTTTTATGTGAGTACGTGTGAGTAAGTATATGGATGTGTGCGGGTGTGTGTATGTAAATGTGTGTGAGAGAAGAGAGAGAGAGAGAGAGAGAGAGAGAGAGAGAGAGAGAGAGAGAGAGAGAGAGAGAGAGAGAGAGAGAAAGAGAGAAAGAGAGAGAGAGAGAGTTGAGCGCACGCATTTCATGTAACATGCTATTCCATATTTTTTATGTATTCTCATCTTTCATATTACGAGGTATCGTTTAATGCCACTTGATTGTCCTGTAACATGCCATTCCATATATATTTATTTTTTTGTTTTTGTTTTTTGTTTTGTTTATTCTCATCTTATCATGTTGTATGCCATTTGATTTTACCATGTATAATATAACATTACTGTGATGTGAGTGAGAGAGTTAATGAGAGAGGGAGAGAGAGCAAGAGAGAGAGAGATCCAGAGAGAGAGAGAGAGAGAGAGAGAGAGAGAGAGAGAGAGAGAGAGAGAGAGAGTTGAATTGCATCACTAATTTTTACGCTTTTTTTTGTTTTCGTGGGTGAATGGGTGTGCAGGAGATTGTGTGGGTTGGGGATGGGTGTGTAATGTGTGTGGGGGATGAGTGCGGGGGTGTCTGTGAATGGGATATGTCTGCGTGGGTGGGAGTGTGTGAGTGTGGATGGGGTAAATGTGAGTGGGTGGAGGATGTATGTGTGGGTGGCGAGAATGTTTGTAGGTGGAGGATGTGTGAGTTGGTGGGGAGATGTGTGGGCGGGGATGCGTATGGGGAAGGTATGTGGGGGGAATGTGTTTATGGGTGGAGTTTTGTGCGGGAGGGAAGATGTGTGAGAGGTGGGGAGGTGTGGGATGTGCAGGTGATTGAAGGGTGAGTAAGAGAGAGTGGGTGAATGTGTGTGTGTGCCTGTGTACTTGTCTGTGCTTGTAAGAGAGCGAGTTAGTGTGGTTTAGAGAGTAAATGAGTGAGTAAGAGGGTGAGATTATGTGAGGCAGCGTGTATGTGTGAGTAAGTGTGTGGGTGGATGGGTTGGTGTGTACGTGTGTCCATATGTGTGTATGCGTGTGTTTATGTGTGTGTATGTGTGTGCACGTAAGAATGTGGGTGTGTATGTGTAAGTGTGTATAAATGTGTGTTTGTATGTGTGCTTGTGTGTGTAAGTATGTTTATATGTGTGCGTAAATGTATGCGTGTGTTTATATGTATGTGCGTGTGTATATGTGTGTATGTGCGTGTATATATGTATATGTGTGTATGTATGTATGTATATGTATGTATGTATATGTATGTATGTGTGTGTATATATTATATTATAGGGGTTTTATATTTTATATATATAGGGATTTTATATTTATGTTTTATATATATGTATTGTAAATTTGTATATAGGGGGTATGTTGTGGGATATAATACCTATGTATGTGTATGTATATATATATATGTGTGTGTAT
The DNA here is from genome assembly GCA_014155875.1 of Cepaea nemoralis. Taxonomy (NCBI): domain Eukaryota; kingdom Metazoa; phylum Mollusca; class Gastropoda; order Stylommatophora; family Helicidae; genus Cepaea; species Cepaea nemoralis. Next base: position 9,744 of record JACEFZ010015910.1, read on the forward strand.
ATATAATTTTATATTAATAATACTTATTAAAATATTATATATTATATATTATAATATTATATAGGTGGGGGGGGTGTAGGGATTGGGGGATGGATTTAATATGGTGTGTATGTGTATATGGGGGGTAAAATTTTATGTAGTGTATGTATGGTATTATATATAATATTAAATTTTATAATATTATTAATTAATTAAAATTAAAATATTATATATGGTGGGTTTGTATGTATAGGGATGTGTAGGGGGTTTTAATATAATAATATATAATATTATGTGTGTGTATGTGTATGGGGGTATATATATATATTTAATTGAGGATAATAATATATAATATACTATAATATATAAAATATATATTTTATTGGGGTGTGTGTGTGTGGGGTGTTGGGGGGAAATTATATATATACTATTATATAATATAAAATATAAAAATATATATTATAATATAATATATTTTAAAATTTTAAGATATTCAAATATATAATGTGATTTATAAAATATAAAATATATAAATATATTAAAAAACACATAGATATATTTGTATATATAAAAATATAAAATGGAATTTTATTTATAAATATTATATGTTATATATTTTATACTATAATAATATATATATATATATAATATACCAAAACACACCACACACAAAAACACACAAAATAATATATAAAATAATAATATATATAATTTTATAAATATATATATATATACACATACAGATATATATATATATATAACCTTTTACACATAAAACACAAAATATATATATATATATTATTATATAATATACATACACATAAATACATACACACCACACCAAAATATAATATAGATATAAGATTTTAATTTTATAATAATATAATATAATAATTATATATAATATACATTAAAACCTACATTTTAAAAATTTCACAAAATAACACATACACACACATATATAATACATATCATTTTAAAATACACACACACCCAAAAATATATATTAAAAATAATAAAATATATATAAAATATATATAGATATAAAAATAATTTTATATAATAAATATAAACACCAAATAAAATATATATACATACACATACATAGGGGATTATATACAACACATACCCCATATATACATATAAAATACAAAATATATATACTAATATATATATACTATATATATACATATATACACATATATATATAATATATACACACCATACTACTATACTACATACATAAATACTTACATACACATATACATATATACACGCACATACACACATATACACACGCACATCATAAAAACCCCACGCATACATTTACGCACACATATAAAAAATCTTACACACACAAGCACACATACAAACACACTTTATACCACTTACACATACACACCCACATTCTTACGTGCACACACATACACACACATAAACACACGCATACACACATATGGACACACGTAACACCAACCCTCCACCCACACACTTATCCACATACACGCTGCCTCACAAAATTCCCCCTTTTACTCACTCATTTACTCTCAAAACCCACACTAACTCGCTCTCTTACAAGCACAGACAAGTACACGGCACACACACACATTCACCCACTCTCTCTTACTCCCCCTTAAACCCTGCAATCCCACACCCCCCCACCTCTCACACATCTTCCCCCGCACAAAACTCCACCCATAAACACTTTCCCCCCCACATCCCTTTCCCCATACGCACCCCCGCCCACACATCTCCCCACCAACTCACCACCCCCCCTACAAACATTCTCGCCACCCACACATAATCCTCCACCCACCACATTTACCCCATCCACACCACACCTCCCCCCACGCAGACTATCCCATTCACAGACCCCCCCCACTCATCCCCCACACACTTTACACACCCCCCCCAACCCACACAATCTCCTGCACACCCATTCACCCACGAAAACAAAAAAAAGCGAAAAAAATTAGTGATGCAATTCAACTCTCCCCTTCTCTCTCTCCTCTCTCTCTCTCTTCTCTCTCCTCTCTCTCTGGATCTCTCTCTCTCTTGCTCTTCTCCCTCTCTCATTAACTCTCTCACTCACATCACAGTAATGTTTATTATACATTAAAATAAAATGGCATACAACATGAAAATGAGAATAAACAAAAAAAAAAACAAAAAAAAAAAAATAAATATATATGGAATGGCATGTTACAGGACAATCAAGGGCATTAAACGATACCTCGTAATATGAAAGATGAGAATACTAAAAATATGGAATAGCATGTTACATGAAATGCGGCGCTCAACTCTCTCTCTCTCTCTTTCTCTCTTTCTCTCTCTCTCTCTCCTCTCCTCTCTCTCTTCTCTCTCTCTCTCCTCTCTCTCTCTCTCTCTCTTCTCTCACACCATTTACATACAACACCCGCACACATCCAATACTTACTCACACGTACTCACATAAAACCCGAATATACACCCCCTCGCATACACTGCATGCAAGCACACTTACACATACACAGATATACAATACATACACGACACACACCCACACACTCATCAATACACACATATGCACAAGAAAATGCATATAAATGCATATAAACACATAAACGCAACCTTAACACAGTACAGACATACACACAGAGCACACACAGATACACACATGTACCACACATGTACACCCCAGACATAACACACACATACATCACATTTTCTCATGCACTCTGTCATTCCCCCCACTCTCTTCTTTTACACACTCACTCGCTCTCACACTCACTCATTCGGGCACATACACGCATCCCCAAAAAATTCTTCTCACTCACTCACGTTCACTTACTCACTCATTTACTCGGACTCTCTAACTCACACTCACTCAATAACTTTCACACTCTATCACACAGACGGGCAGACACACAACACACCCACTCTCTCAGATTCACTCATTCTTAACTAAATCTCTCACACATATGTCCACACACACCCACTCATTTTTACACTCATCAAGCACAGCACATGCATACTCACTCACTCTCACTCATACAAATTCTTCCACTCACACTTTTTCTCACTCACTCTCTCACCAACTGTCTCGCTCACACACATACATGAAGAATGATAGTGGAAAAATGATACTAGTACGTGACTTATGGAGGCATAAGTCGGTATGAAGTAAGTATTGAAAGAGTTTTCGGTTGAATGTGTAGGGACTCATTTGGGGTTTTCAGTTCTGGGGGAGGGTATTCGACAAGTGAGCACCAGAATATGCGAAACAAGTTTTGTATAAGTCCAATCTAGGCATAGGAAGCTGTATAAATTTTAAACGCTTACGTTCATTGCATTAGATTGAATTAACGGTAGAAATACTCTGGGGGATTTTCAGATATAATTTTATTCACTAATTTGGCTTTTTTAAAAAAAGGGAAACGCTTTGAAGTGGTAAAAGTCTTAGATGGCTGTATAATTTATTACTTTTAACGTGCTTAATGCTAGAAACTAGACGTATAGCGCGGTTTTGAAGCGAACACAATCGTTTCATATTAGATTTAGGGCAACCCTCCCCGACTGTGGAAAATAATCGAGAGGTGATTGGATATAGGATGCATAGAATATTTTTCGTGTGCTTTCTCCAAAAAGTGTTGAATTTTAGCAAGTTGGTAACTTTTTGTGCTATTCTCTTTGGGAAGGACGTGAACATGAGGCTCCAGTTTAAAGTCTGTCAATTAAAGACCCAATGTTTTATGTTCATTTACATTAATTATAGGGAACGTGTCCACGTGGAGCTCGAGCGGTGTCCCAGTTATGGCTAGGGTCTGCAGTTTTTTTTCTGGGCGTTAATAGCATGGATTTGGTTTTGTCGATGTTAATTAACATGCGATTTTTTATTGCTCCATCTACTAAGGTTGTCAAGTTCGTTTTGTAGAGAGCTCTCTAAGTCACACAGGCTCTCTTGACTTTTTGTAAATAGTACAGTCGTCGGCAAATAGATCACACGAATATTGAGGTATAAAGGAAAATCGTTAATATACACTGCAAAAACAGCGGACCTAGTATTGAGCCCCGAGGCACCCCAAATTAAGTTGTGTGGGTCTTGATAGACAGTTATGAAGGACCTACTTGTTGTCTGTCGGATAAAAAAGACGTAATTAGGTTCACCATGTTGGTGCTAGTCTTTATGTGTTTTAAATTTTTTAATTAAAATATCATCTACCATACAAAGGCTTTTTTTAAAATCTACAAAAACTGCTCCACAAATGTTGCCATTGTTGATACAAAATGCCAGTTATCGGTCATTTTGTAAGGGCACTATGGCAAGAATTTTAGGTCGAAACCCAGATTGACTGTCAATTATTAGATCGTTGTTAATTTAAAAGATGTAGTGTTATTTTATGCATGTGTTTTTCTAAAGGCTTTTATAGCGACGATAGTAAGGAAATAGGTCTATAATTTCCCAAGACACTAATATCAGTTGAGCCATTTTTTAATAGAGATACACTTTAGCAATTTAAAGGCAGATGGAAAGTAGTTTTTGGACAGGCACTGGTTATATCTGAACGTTAATGACTCACTAATAATAGGTGCAGCACACCGAAGAATTCTATTACTGATAATCTAGGCCCTTTTGAATTTGTTGCTTTGAGATTCGAAGATGTTTATATAATATATACGAATTACGAGGACGGAATATGAAATGAGTATAACAATAAAGTAATAGTGTAATCTACGATGACAGTGGGGTATGTGAAAGTATAGGAGGAAAGGGAAACCAAATTTCCGTAAATGAACAAGTTTTGCTGCATTCGTCGCAGTCAATCCCAGCATTGTTTTTGGGTGTTTGTGATTTTCGGGCAAGTTTTGTTCAGTATTTACCATTGCTTTCTGAACTACCGGGACTCATACCATTGTATGAAAAACCCGCGCACGGCGGGCTGCTTCTAAACCACCTATAGCTGCACTCTGTGCAGATTTGGGGGTGCTGGTCTCGAGGTTGGTGTCCGCCTTGAGTGCTGGGGTCCCGGGTTCAAGCCCCGGGGAGACCTGGATTTTTTCACGTGGACTTTATAAAAATTTCCCCCGGTCTTGGGGAGTGAGATCTGACGCCCCTGTGTATTATTTCGCACGTAAAACATCCTTTGGGAGTTGGAAAACGAAAAGGGGTAGCCTAACGGCGCTGCCCGGGCAAAAACTTCGAGTTAAAAATATATCCGAAGTATTTCAGGATCCTCGCCGGTGCTACGGAGTTCGTGCACTGAGCTGAGTTTCTCCAGACTCAGGTTTGAGTTAGGAGGAGAAGCGGAGCACTTAATGGGTTACACCCGTGTGCCGTGATGTTGATTCCATCGACTAAACTAAGCTAAACTAAATTGCAGCCATGTTTCGAACGTGGGAAACGGGGTTACGAATTGCGTTTTAATCTTTCACGCAGCGCCTTTAAATGAACAAATAAAAAAAAAAAAAAACGAAGGAAGTAAAATAAAATATGTCGGGCTAGACCGAATACTAACAGGGCTATCATTCAGCGGGGCTTTTTGTTCTTCCTCGATCGTCCATCCTTGGGGGGGGGGGTAATTGCTTGTAGTTTCTGAGATAAATGCAAAAAAAAACCCTGACAAACAGAGGAAAACCCTGAAGAAGTCCCACATAAGCA
>JACEFZ010015911.1:0-15921 GCA_014155875.1 Cepaea nemoralis
GGATGACTGCGACGGTCTGTAAAGGACGCGAAACTAATTTGAACTGAGGCATTATACGATGGAGTCTTACACGTTTCCAGAATAGTCGAGTCCTCTGTCGAGAACAGGATTGGGATTCTGAGTTCCGCCTGGGGAATTACAATAAGCATCTAGAAATTTGTGAAGACTGAATCCACACGATAAAGACATGTAAACTCGGAGAACATTGTATAAATCACTGGAACTGCCATGATTAACAAAACTGAGATAAGCCTGTAAGTTCTCATTGGCTGCCATGCCCTAATGGGGTAAGATAGATGTAGATACGAGATTTCAAGCAGAACAAAAACTTATGCACGGTTCATTCTGTATCAAGTGTAACTCGTTTTCCTGTTACAGATAAGCTTGTCATTCATTCATCATATCCATCCATCCATCATGTGCCATGCCGGTAAGCGTGGTCGGTCATGTTCTGCCATCTCACTCGATCAACAGAGTCGTGGATCAGTTCCGTGTTTCTGTCTCGACCATGCCACAAGGCCAAGCCATCCAGATACTTGTTTCTAGGTCTTCCCCTTGGTCTGTTCCCCTCGATCTTACCAGTTGTCACCAAGTTCTCCAAATCATTTCTTCTCATAACATGCCCAAAAAATTGTGACTGTCTACGTCTAATGTCTCTGATCAGTTTACGATCTTCATTTGTTTCTTGAAGGACTTGTTCATTGGTCTTTCTGGCTGTCCATGGTATTCTTTGCATTTTCCTCAGAAACCACATTTCTACAGCCATCAGATGTTTTTCAGCCTGGCTGCTCATTGTCCAAGCTTCACATCCATATAAAAGTACAGGTTCTATGTAGCATCTCAACACTCTTTTTCTCGTTTCAATTGACATCTTTTTATTGGTCAGTATGTTTTTCATCTTGCTAAAGGCTACTTTTGCCATGGCGATTCTTGTTCTAATCTCTTCAAGGCATCTCCCATCAGATGTTATTACTGTTCCGAGATAATTGTACCTATTCACTTGTTGAAGAATATTCCCATTTACTTGTATATTACACTGTGGTATTTCGTTCTTCCTAGTGACGACCATAATCTGTGTCTTTTTACAATTTAATTCTAACCCTTGTTGTTCACTGTGTGTAACAACCGCATCTACTAAATTTTGCAGGATCCTGTTCATTGTCTGCAATCAAGACTGTATCATCTGCATATCTAATGTTATTGATGCATCGTCCCCCAATGTTGATTCCTTCCATATTTTCAATATTTCTGAAAATATTTTCACTGTACATGGAAAACAGATCTGGAGACATTACACATCCCTGTCTCACACCTCTCTTAATAGGCTGATATTGGCTTACTTCATTATCAACTCTTATGGCAGCTTGTTGTTTCCAATATATGTTTTTTACAAGTCTAAGGTCTTTCCCATCAATTTGTAGATCTTCAAGCATCCTTATCATGTTGACATGTCTCACTTTATCAAAAGCCTTTGTGTAGTCAATAAAGCAAAGGTGTAGATCTTTGTTTACTTCTATAGAACGTTCGATTACGGTTCTCAGTATATACACAGCATTTACTGTACCCTTGCCTACTACAAACCCACATTGTTCTTCTCCTATTTCAGGTTGTATTTTCCTCCTAACTCTTTGCATGATAATTCTTAGCAAAATCTTCGTGATGTGACTCATTATACTAATTGTTCGATGTTGATCACATTCCAAGGCTCCTGATTTCTTTGGGATTGCAATAAATACAGAATTACATAACCCATGAGTTATATTTCCAGTATCATATATTGTATTAAGCAGACTGGTAACTTTATCTATTCCATATTCTTCTAAAGCATTAATCATTTCTGTTGTGACGCTGTCTGGACCGGGGGTCTTGCCATATTTCATATGATTAAGAGCATTCTGAACCTCCGTCTTCAAAATTGCTGGCCCTTCATTGTTATTTTGAACAATATATTGTTCGTCTCTGTCATCGTCATAAAGGTTTTTCACGTAATCTGACCATACATTTAAAATCTGATCTTTTTCTATTATGACTCTTCCATCTTTTGTCTTTATGCAGCCTGCTGATGTACGTGTTCTTTGATTAGTAATCTCCTGAATTCTTTTGTGCATTAGTTTCGCATTTTTACTGTTGTGTTGTTTTTCAATTTCTCTGCAATTTTTCTCAAGCCATGTTTCTTTAGCCTCCTTACATAAGGTTCTGACTTTTCTGTGAATTTCTTCATATTTGGCAGGATTATTATTATATTATATTATTCATCATATGAAATGCCGATAAGCGTGGTCGGTCATGTTTAGCCATCTAACGCGGATCACCAGAGTCGTGGATCAGCTCCGTGTTCCTGTCTCGACCATGCCACGTGGCCAAGCCATCCAGATATTTACTTCTCTGCCCCTCCCTTGGTCTCTTCCCCTCAATCTTGCCAGTTGTCACCAAGTTCTCCAATTTATTTCTTCTCATAACGTGGCCAAACAATTTAAGCTGAAACCACAGTGTAAATCGTGTCTGTTACTAGTAAACAGAACAACACTTCTGCACTAGCCAGGGACACACCATTAGATATTCAGTAGCTCTTCAACAGCCGGGCTGTATATATGCTACCTGTTAAGCTAGCGTGTTGTTATCGTTTGCATTATGTAATCCGATAATGCACGTTGAGAGCAAATCGCCGCCGAACGTGTTGCATGGATGGCACATATCAGAAATGAAATTAAAATCAAGGAGAAAATTATTGCAGATAGGTCACACATTGTGAGCTCGTAACCAACAGATTGTGAGATGCTATTGTCAGGGTCTTAAACTTGGCTCGCTAACCTAACACATGTGAGACAGTACAAGTACAACGTGATTTGACGTAAGACTCAACGACACACCGTTCAATGGATTTATTTACAGATCATATACAGTACGATGATCACAACAATATATACTTGATACTTCAATACACTTACATCCACAATACAGCTCACAAGTCTAACTCTCAAGATGTCCAGACACTCGACCTTCAGGCACAGAAACCACACAACGCCTTTCTCTCATCATGCGTCCGGTCGAGTCGAAGTTCCAGAGCTGTCTGCCCCTAGTTCGCAACTTGCCTCCCACCTGAGGTGGCTTCACGAGGCATGCGTGCGTCTTGCGTCGTCCTTGCCTGACCGCTGGTCGCTCGTCAGCCAGCAATCTTGCAGGCAGGTAACTACTACTCGCCTGGCGGCGTAACGAAGTTACTGCATCCCTGCTGGGAACTAAGTCGCCTGGCGGGCGTAACGATGTCACTGCATCACTGTCGTATTCTAGACTCTGACAGCTATGCTCCAGTTTGTGAGGTGGTATACTTCAGATGGGGAAGTGCTATGCTTCAGTTTGTTTGGAGGTATACTCCAGATGGGGAGGTTCTATGCTCCAGTTTGTGAGGTGGTATACTCCAGATCGGGAGGTGATATGCTCCAGTTTGTGAGGTGGTATACTCCAGATGGTGAGGTGACGTGCTTCAGATTGTGAGGTGGTATACTTCATATGTTGAGGTGATAACTCCAATTTGTGAGCTGGCCTAAAAAAAGATCGTGAGATGCTGTGCTCCAGTTTATGAGGCGGTATAGTCCAGATGGTGAGGTAGTATGCTCCAGTTTGTGGGGGGGGGGGGGTATACTCCAAAAATCCGGTCAAAGGACAACAGAAGAGGGTTTACTAATACATTCTTTCCCATGTCACTGTCTGATCTGCAGTGTCCTAGCCGTTTCTCCACCCCGGTATGTGTAATGCCCAATTCCAGGCTCCATTTGACCATTCCCACCCATGACTGGTTTTAAAAGAAAAGATTCCAATGAAGAACCTTGAACATATGGTTTGTTCCTCTGATCGAGACGCTGTCCCTCGCTTCTTACCCGACACCTGAGCAATGTCTCCTCATAACTTTAAAAAGGAGAGTCTGGCATATGAGACTACGACCTCCAGCATGAGAATGGAGGCGGAGGTAGTAACAGCGGCATTCCGTTGGCTAGAAGAGACTGCTGCAACACACGTTGTATTCATTACGGATTCAAAGAGTATGCTTAGTAAGGTGGAGAAAGGCATGTTCCGTGTGGAATGGCTCTCGTCGCTTCAGAGGTCACAGATTGTGAGAATTGTATGGATATTATGCCCTGGCCATGCGGGGGTGCGGGGGAATGAACAGGCTGATAGGCTAGCAGGGAATGCACCTCTTCGCGGCAGATTGCCTATGGACAAAGGGGAGGTGGTCGTGCGCTTGTGGGACCAGATGGAGAATGCGGAGGAACAGATTGAGAACCCATATGTGGAAAGAATGAGATTGCGGGGGATCGGCAGGGGTTCGTGAAGAATCTCAAAACAGAGAGGGAAGATCAGGAGAATTTTTAATCAGATAGCGATGGGAACGATTAGTAGTGTGACTCTTTGCTGGGTGTTGAACGAGGGGACGGAGCACGTATGGAAATGTCATGAGTGCAGTGATGTCGGTTATTAACTCAACTCAACTCCTCATAACTTCGTTCTATTCACATTCCGGTTCACAAACTTGATACCGTCTTCAGGTATTCGGAGTCACTTGTAACAACAGCAGGCCCGAATATAGGCAGGAAGACCCAGAAGCAATCATAATGTCGGCTCTATGGAAACAATCGGTGACTGAGCTCATAATACATGCTCGGGGTGTTATTACGTGGAGTCTAAATAATTAATAAATGGTATATCCATCTTCATCATCATGTGCCATACAGAGCGAAGCAGGTGATCGTGTACGTCCACAAACATCTGTCCTTTGTGTTCTTGATCAATTTGACCAACTGGCATGGACCATCATGCTTCTCCACATCTCGCAATCGACAGCAGAATGTATCAGTCAATGCGCTGATACTTGTATTCGACGCCACTATCAGAGGCTGTCAATAATCTTTTCTCGCTTTCTTCCTCTGTCAACTTTTTCCAGTAACTTTTCAGGTGTCATCAACAGCTACGCACTGAGGAAGATGTTGACGATGGGATCCAAGCATTTATGGACTGTATGCTCCGATTTACGGGGAGGATAAGCTAACAACCAACCAAACAACCAACCTGCAAACAAAGCTGAAGTTTACGATAGCGTTTGTGGGTTAGGGGTTGGTGACTCGCAGTTTATTACTTACCCGAAATGTTAAGTCGAGGTTTCGTAATTAGTCGCCGGCGATTTAGAAGCAGATCCAGTGCGTTGATTTCAATAGTAGAAGGCGTCCATTGTTCACAAAGCAATGGAAACTATTGAACGTAAGATTGCCTAGTAATACCCAATCAGCCAATAGATGCTGAGATTGTCTGCAACGACATTTACAAGATATGCAAACAACTAGTAGATGACAATAAGGCAGGAGAGGAAGTACACGACAACAGTCAGGCCTGCTGCGACTCAACCACTAGGATAAAAGTAGCCTTTCACACGTCTGTATGTGTATTTGGTCTGTAGTGCTAGTCCAATATTTACATAAACCAAGCGGTACTCTGTGGATGATAGTGTCAATCAGACTTATGCCGCCTTTACTTCCCAGGACATTTCCTGGTACCCATTTAAGACTGGATCTATCTGGGAACCGAAATCAATCTACAAAATCCTCCTCGTTGGGGATTCTAACAGAGAACCACTGAGCCGGCAGGCAAGCGAGCAATGCACTGCCCTACCGCCGTTCCCACCCACCAAGATACCAGGCATTTATTTTCAGCTGCCCAAAGCGTTTGTCCAGAGACGGGATGTTGGGTCAAGATCGAGTTCAAACATATCCTGCCGGGTCAGGTGAATGACTTGTTGGTAGCGTCTGGAGAGGCGACACAGTCTGCGGCATTTGATTACTTCACAAAAATGCTGCGTTGGCTAGAATTGCTGGTGTCCGTATTTCTGTGATATAAAGTGCTCTTAGTGTAATAATTATACATGTTTTTATGTTTTATTCATCCACCGAGACTCTTAGTCATATTTTGCGTTTTTTTCTTCTTATTTAGCACTTCGTTATACTTGGCTGCCTCAAACTCCGTTTATCGATGACATTGATGTAGTTTTGTGTGGTGTGTAGACAGGTGCATTTTTATGAATTATCTGGCATTCACTCAGCGATACAACTAGGACAATACAATATGTCGACTTAACACTACTGCTAGTCAGGGAATGGGGGAATGGATGTACTTATGTATAGTGTGTAGACATGCACATGTGTTTATGAATTATCTGACAGTCAAGACTCGGGTTACAAATTTGACAATTCAATGTGTCGACTTTACATTACTGCTAACCAGTGAGTGAGATAGAATTCGACAATTCAGTGTGTCGAATTAACACTACTGCTAGCCAGGGATGGGGGAAGGGATGTGGGTCGGTGCAGTGTGTAGACAGGGACATGCATTTATAAATAGTCTGGCAGTCAAGACTCGGAGATACAAGTTTGATAATTTATTGCGTCGACTTAACACTACTGCTAGCAAAGGGCAGAGATACTATAGTCTGTTCAGAAATGAATGCCTTCATTCACGATCAATTTTTATTAAAACTGTCTGTTGCATCATTATGAAATTTTTCCTGCCGTCTTATATTTACCCCCACCCAAGGAATATGTCTATGATAGGTCCAAAGGCAACTTAAATCATCGAAAGCGGTGACATTTCTTTGATGTTTTGGCGAAAATGTAGCGAATGCATGCTAACAAACTAGTTTTACAGTAAATCACGTCTTTTCTGGTAACGACACAAGTACAAGGCGTAGCCAGATTTGTATGGGAGTGGGTGCAATAAAAACAAAAGTCGCTTAAAAGTCGACAGGGTCGACTGCATTGCACCGGGTTTTTATCCCATATGGTTCAGTCTCTTTCCGCAGCGCAGAAAGCGTCACACAAAGCACGAACTCCGTAACTCCAGCGACGATCCTTGGGAGTCTCTGAAAAAATATGCACTCGTGAAATGAAGGACGCGGCCCGGAATCGAACACACAACCTTCGGAGCCCGAGTCAGACGGCTTGACCACTTCACCACGGAGACTCTCGAGAGGGGTGCAATGTGTAATATTAGTAAAGACGGAAAATGTACAGAGGCATGGGGTAAATAATGTGTAAATTGACAGGAAAGTAGAAGGACTATATTTCTTACCTTATTTTTCGTTTCCTTCTTGCTTCTTCAGCTGCTGGTTAATAATGTGTACACAAGGAGTCATGTTACTAGGATGCATTTAGCATTTTATATTGTGTTCGTGAAAGCTTCCAAACAGCTGTGCGTTAATGTGCCTATGGAGTGGCCAGAAATGATACCGCAATTTAGTCATCATGTGTCAATTTTTAAGGATCTGTTCAGCTGTCTGTATTGTTTGTTCACACCTACACATGAGTAACAGACCCGCTTTGAGTCTTCGTGAAAGATTGTCTACTCTGCTGTTTACTGTTCACAGACGGAACATGATTATTACCTGTTTTGCACGACGAATATAGCTGGGAATGTCTCTGCAGTGGGCTTCCTTCTTAACGGCCAAGCTGTTGGCCCTCTTTTCATTGAAGTTTATAGATTGGTTCGTATGTTCGTGTGTTGTCCCCTACTTTGACAACGTGTTTGTTCTCACGTTTCTTGGAATGCCACACTGTGTCAGTTTCCACCGCAATATTACTCTTCTGTTGGTATTCAATGCGGTTAGTGTTGTTTTTTCCCCATTACAAGTTGTTTGTCACCGCTTAGGGCTTGTGGAATTGAAAATTCATCACTGTGGAATACAAACTGTTGCCATTGACAGAGTGCTGATGCTGTAATGTTTAGGGCCTGCAATTTGTCTGAATAGTTGGAGCAAAATATCCCAGTAAGTGTGCACGTGGATTAAGGTCTGCGATCTGCCCAGACATTAATCTGTGTCGGACGATTCCAGTTGGTTGATGACTGCTCTCGGTTGCATAAAATTCAATCCATCCTTTCTCCAATAGTCCTCTTCCTCTTTTAACACATGGTCCTGATGTTTTTTCCAGTAACTTTTATCAATATTTAATAGCGCGGACTGAGTTAGTATCTTGACGTCAGACAATTTGAATGTAGTATTGGCAACTGCCACCTGTTCTTTAATTTTAGCCCACACAAGTTCTACAGGGTTTAAATGAGAATGATACGGTGGAAGCCTCAGTCTCCTATGGTCATGCTCTTCAATCAACTTGTCGATTTGATATTTCTTGCTTTTTTGTGCCTATTTTACAAGGGACAACAACTGTAACATGAAATATGTTTCTGGAAATGGTATATTTTCCCTTTGGAGTCATATCTTTATTGCTTCCTTTGTGCTCGATGCCGTAGGTATTTTGTCTTCTTGGGCAACCACATTGTGATATAATGCATTGTCCATGATTAGACAAGACGGTCTATCAAGGGATGGAAGTACTGTATTCTCGAGCCAATATCTAAATACATTACCATTCATCTCATTATGATAATCCCTATTGTCTGTATGCTTTGATACGAAGAGCCCAGCATTCTGTAGTAAGCCATTATGAGTACTACCAGCATAGGCTATGACCAAACGCTGTCCTTTACTACTGTGCGCATATCGCTTTATCTTTCCATCCGCTGATTGCCATTCCTTTTCACTTGTGTGGTGCGCACTGATTCACGTCTCATCCAAATACACTATATTATAATTTTCTTTGCGCATTTACCTTATTTCACGTAGGCATCTCCTTCTCATGGCTCCTAAATGCGGTTGTTCGCAAAGGATATTTCTACCTCTCTTGTACTTTCTAAAAGTGAAGCCTAATGTCCTTATAATTTTCCTCAAAGTTGTTTATGATAGCTCTATGTCATTGTTCTTTCTCAACCAAACCCTAAGTTTTCTTACAGTCACTGTTTCTTCGATTCGATTTCACCATTATCACTACCCCGTTCAACCTCAAGGAGAAATTATAGTAGGGTCCATCACCGGCTCAGAATGATAGTCCGGGGACTAAACAGCCACCAAAGCAGCTGAATATGGTTTTACCCTCACAGTCTTATCAATCCGAAGGTGATTGGTTTCACATGGGGTAATGGATTGGCATCCAGCATTTTTATAATAGCTCGCCTCATGACATCCTTGCCAAAGCTGTCTACAATTGCCTTTCTACCTAACATTTGCTTATCGCGCGTTGGTTTCATTCCAGATTCTTGCACCCATCGACGAAGTGACCGTTTACTCAAACCAAATGCATGCACTGTTCTTTTTTCGGGATTTGTAACAGTATGAAACAGTTTCCTGCGATCAGCTTCTTGACAAATAAATGTGTATAACTTCATAGCGATGCTTTGAAGCGTACGCAATTTCACATTCAACCCATTGAACAATATTCACACATTTAAATATTAGCGATAAACTGTAAGATTTATTTATATAATCACGTTCCATGAAAGCACCCACCTCTGAACACTCCCATTTAACTGCGCGCCGTTGTTGCCATAACGTGTACCACGAGAAAATTAAAAAAAAAAAACCTCGGATGTGTCTGGGTGAAGGTGTAATACATTTAAAAATATGGACTTAATCTCTGACCCGTAAATTATATACCGCATATAAACAAACATTGAAATCTGCTGTGCAATCTCCAGAACAAAAAAAAAATGTTGTTGGGTGGACATAATGATAAGGTTATATGCTAAATCTCATCATTTTCCCTCATTTGGTTACTGAGATATGGATGTTTATATGGAGGCACCCAAATGTGAACAGACTATAGTTCGACAGTTCATTGTTTTGACTTACATTACTGCTAGGCTGGGCTGGAGGGGGATGTCGAGTATAGTGTGTAGACAGGGACATGTATTTATGAAAGATCTGGCTGTCAAGACTCGGAGATACAAGTTCAACAATTCATTGTGTCGACTTAATACTACTTCTAGCCTGGGGCCGAGGGAGGAGTCTTCGCGGCTAAGTGCTCAAGCTGCGTGCCTCGCGTTCTGAATGTCGTGAGTTCTTCGTTAAGGCGACGAGTACAATTCTTCCGGAGATCCCCGTAAGCCATCTTAGGCGCTACTGGGTTACGTGCTGACTGCGATTCTCTCGGTAGGCGGCTTGCCGGTCTGCAGAGGGAGACTAAACCGGATGGAGTAAAACCCGATGCAATGAAGTAGAACCCCTCGCTTTCAACCTTGAACTACTGGTAACCACGCAAGTCGCGTGTGACACATTCACATTTGGTTAGGTTTTCAATGTTTGGTTTTTGGTTAACTGATTCAGTGCTTAGCAAACAGTAGGTTTGACCAAACATGGTACACAATCAAACGAACACGATGACCCTAGTAAAGCGATATATTATTACAAATTATTCTGAGATATTTATCTTCAATATTAATACCCGTCAACGTTTCGATAATGTTATCATGTTACTTTGGCTTCTTTTATCCTCGACAGCTGTAACTTTAATTATTTCTATTCCTTTACAGTTATTACTTCAATTCCATTCTATCCTTGACAATTGTTACGTTTGATCGCAACCTCGTCGCGTTTATAAACCACAAGCGTAGGTCCTTGTCCGAGCCTCACATTGATCCCTCTATTTGTATTCTTAATGTGTGTATTGTATTATTTGTACCGCTTCTTTCAACAAATCCATGCTTTTCTGCATTAATTTTCACATGTATGTTTAGAAACAGATGGACTTCCGGTCCAATATGGTGGATAGGCTGTTGAAGCTGTTCAGGTCTCGGAGTTTTTTTTTTTTTTTTTTGTGGCTTCTGGCTACGGCTTGCTTACGCATTTTTCTTATGGTGGACAGGTAGTACATGGTTCCTTCGCCCAGCTACTGAGTTGAGTGCTTGGAGCGACGCTGTGAACTGTGGATTTCTTGTGGAGTGCTTTTACATCTGTCTGCGGTTGTTTGTTTTGTGAACTGCATGTTCAGAAAATGGTAGCGGACCGGTTGCTGAACTAGTTAGTTTTGCATTACGCAGTAATGTGCGTGAAGCTGCTGTATTTCTAGTGACTGCCGCTTCCATCGGCGATGAACTGTAATTTTCGTGGTGGACTGTTGTGTTGGCAATATGGCACCGGAAGTATGCATGCACTTGCCTGTGCGTGCTGTTGGGTTGTCGGTACTGCTGTCTGTTCCACTCTTCACAAGGGACAGTGAGTGGTACTTTGTGCGATATTCATTGTCACAGGAACGGAACATTATGGGGGTGACCTTTTGCCATGACGCTGGAGCCGCGACTAACTAACTAAACAGATGAAAACCGTAAATCGATTTGAGAAACTATCTAGGAAAAAAGAGTTAAAGTAACGAGTGTCGATAATAGAAGTAATTAAGGTAACCACTGTGAAGGATAGAAGTAATCAAAGTAACAGCTGTCAATGATATAAATAATAAAAGTAACAGCTGTCAAAGATAGATATAATAAAAATAACAACTGACAAGGATAGCAGTAATAAAAGTTAGTTAGTTAGTTAGTCGTAGTTCCAACTTCACAGCAATGGGTCGTCCCCATTATGCTCCGTTCCTGTGCCAGTGAATATCACACAAAACGCTCCCCACTGCCCAATGTGAAAAGTGGAAAAGACAGGAGTCTCGACAAACAACAGCCCGCACAGATACACTGTGCATAATGCCGCCACCAGAATGTCAACACACCAGTCCCCCACAAAACACCCAGTTCATCTCTGATGGAATCGGCAGTCATTTTCCTATCTGAATGTTTTCTAGATGTTCACCCACACAGTCCACGAAAATACAGTTCATCGCTGATAGCAGTGGCAGTCAACCAGAAGCCCAGCAGCCACGCATTTCAGCATAAGGCAAAAACCGGTCAACTCTGGGACATAGCCATCTGCCATCACTCCGAACATGCAGTCACGTTCCAAAAATCCTCAGGCAGATTCAAAAGCATTTCACACGAAACTCACAGCTCACAGTGTCGCGCCACGCACTCACTCAGTAGCAGGGCGACGGAACCATCAAGCCTCCTTAGTCGCCTCTTACGACATGCGTGGTAGGCTACAGTGTTGCTATTCTTTGCTTCCCTTATGGGCCCCGGCAACACACGGGAGAGTAATAAAAGTTACAGCTGTCAAAGATAGAAACACTAAAAGTAACATTTGTCAAGGATAGAAATAATAAAAGTAACAACTGTCAAGGATACAATAATAAAAGTTACAGCTGTCAAAGATAGAAACACTAAAAGTAACATTTGTCAAGGATACAATAATAAAAGTTACAGCTGTCAATGATAGAAACACTAAAAGTAAAATTTGTCAAAGATAGAAATAATAAAAGTAACAACTGTCAAGGATAGAAATAATAAAAGTAACAACTGTCAAGGATACAATAATAAAAGTAACAGCTGTCAAGGATAGAAATAATAAAAGTAACAGCTGTCAAAGGTAGAAATAATAAAAGTAACAACTGTCAAGGATAGAAATAATAAAAGTAACAACTGTCAAGGATAGCAGTAATAAAAGTAACAACTGTTAAGGATACAAATAATAAAAGTAACAGCTGTCAATGATATAAATAATAAAAGTAACATCTGTCAATGATAGAAATAATAAAAGTAACACTGTCAATGATAGAAATAATAAAAGTAACAGCTGTCAATGATAGAAATAATAAAAGTAACAACTGTCAAGGATAAAATAATAAAAGTAACAACTGTCAAGGATGGAAATAATAAAAGTAACAACTGTCAAGGATAGAAATAATAAAAGTAACAACTGTCAAGGATAGAAATAATAAAAGTAACAACTGTCGAGGATATAAATAATTAAAGTAACAACTGTCAAGGATAGACATAATAAAAGTAACAACTGTCAAGGATAGAAATAATAAAATAACAACTGTCAAGGATAGAAATAATAAAAGTAACAACTGTCAAGGATAGAAATAATAAAAGTAACAACTGTCAAGGATAGAAATAATAAAAGTAACAACTGTCACGGATAGAAATAATAAAAGTAACAACTGTCAAGGATAGCAGTAATAAAAGTAACAGCTGTCAATGATAGAAATAATAACAGTAACGACTGTCAATGATAGAAATAATAACAGTAACGACTGTCAATGATAGAAATAATAACAGTAACGACTGTCAATGATAGAAATAATAAAAGTAACAACTGTCAATGATAGAAATAATAAAAGTAACAACTGTCAATGATAGAAATAATAAATGTAACAACTGTCAATGATAGAAATAATAACAGTAACGACTGTCAATGATATAAATAATAACAGTAACAAATGTCAATGATAGAAATAATAACAGTAACGACTGTCAATGATAGAAATAATAACAGTAACGACTGTCAATGATAGAAATAATAAAAGTAACAACTGTCAATGATAGAAATAATAAAAGTAACAACTGTCAAGGATAGAAATAATAAAAGTAACAACTGTCAATGATAGAAATAATAAAATAACAACTGTTAAGGATAGAAATAATAAAAGTAACAACTGTCAAGGATAGAAATAATAAAAGTAACAACTGTCAAGGATAGAAATAATAAAAGTAACAACTGTCACGGATAGAAATAATAAAAGTAACAACTGTCATGGATAGCAGTAATAAAAGTAACAGCTGTCAATGATAGAAATAATAACAGTAACGACTGTCAATGATAGAAATAATAACAGTAACGACTGTCAATGATAGAAATAATAAAAGTAACAACTGTCAAGGATAGCAGTAATAAAAGTAAACAGCTGTCCAATGATAGAAATAATAACAGTAACGACTGTCAATGATAGAAATAATAACAGTAACGACTGTCAATGATAGAAATAATAACAGTAACGACTGTCAATGATAGAAATAATAAAAGTAACAACTGTCAATGATAGAAATAATAAAAGTAACAACTGTCAATGATAGAAATAATAACAGTAACGACTGTCAATGATAGAAATAATAACAGTAACGACTGTCAATGATAGAAATAATAAAAGTAACAACTGTCAATGATAGAAATAATAAAAGTAACAACTGTCAATGATAGAAATAATAAAATTAACAACTGTCAAGGATAGAAATAATAAAATTAACTACTGTCAATGATAGAAATAATAAAATAACAACTGTCAAGGATAGAAATAATAAAAGTAACAACTGTCAAGGATATAAATAATAAAAGTAACAACTGTTAAGGATAGAAATAATAAAAGTAACAACTGTCACGGATAGAAATAATAAAAGTAACAACTGCCAAGGATAGCAGTAATAAAAGTAACAGCTGTCAATGATAGAAATAATAACAGTAACGACTGTCAATGATAGAAATAATAACAGTAACGACTGTCATGATAGAAATAATAACAGTAACGACTGTCAATGATAGACATAATAAAAGTAACAACTGTCAATGATAGAAATAATAACAGTAACGACTGTCAATGATAGAAATAATAAAAGTAACAGCTGTCAAGGATAGAAATAATAAAAGTAATAACTGTCAATGATAGAAAAAAATAAAAGTAACAACTGTCAATGATAGAAATAATAAAAGTAACAACCGTCAAGGATAGAAATAATAGAAGTAACAACTGTCAATGATAGAAATAATAAAAGTAACAACTGTCAATGATAGAAATAATAAAATTAACAGCTGTGATGTCTGATAGGCCGATGCTAAGGCTAAACTTTGAAAATGAGAAAACATACCATAGAACAAAATATTTATAATTTACGTATATGGAAAAT
This sequence comes from Cepaea nemoralis, assembly GCA_014155875.1. Lineage (NCBI taxonomy): Eukaryota > Metazoa > Mollusca > Gastropoda > Stylommatophora > Helicidae > Cepaea > Cepaea nemoralis. Next base: position 14,653 of record JACEFZ010015911.1, read on the forward strand.
GGGCACCGCCAATCAGACTTCTTGTCTTGTGAAATGCAGCTATGAAAAGCTTACACCCAGTGTTGATTTCATTATGATACGATGACATGAAAAACAATGATGGTTAGGTTAGACTGAGAGTTGATTCGGCCATGGTAGCATCACATTAAATGTTATGATTTCAAGCTCACACTGGGTGTTGATTTCATCATGGCATGATTACGTGAAATACTATGATGGTTAGCTTAGACTGCGCTTTGATTCCATCATAGTATGCCTACATTGAACTCCGTGTTAGCTTAAATTGATATTTATTCTATCATAATTCTGTTACATGATATATCATGATGCTAGCTTACACTCTATGTTGATTTCATCATGGCACCATTACATTAAATACTATGATGTTATTCTACATCGAATACAGATGCTTCCGTTATAAGTTCTCTACATGAAATACCGCGTTGTTAGATTAGACTGAGTGTTGATGCTTTTATTATAAACCCCTGCACGAAACATTGTCGTACTAAACTTACATGAGGTATTGATGAATCCACCTTACTACCCCTGTTAAGATATGCAACGCTGGTTAGCTTACACCGATTATGCTGGCCGTTGAAGATGAGGACGGAGCACTTATGGGAATGTTTGAGTTCTGTGATGTCAGTTCTTGACTCAACTCAACTCAGTTCAACGCCGAGTATTGATGCATCCATCAAAATAATCTTAAATGAGATACTCGAGTATTGATGAGTCCATCAAAATACCCTTACATGAAATACTATTTTGTTAGCTTACACCCTGTATTGATGAATCCATACTTCTACATAAAACAATATGATAGACAGCTTACACTGAGTGTTGAAGCTACCATCACGCTACCTCTATATGAAACACTATGATAGATAGGTTACACCGAGTATTGATGCATCTATCAAGATACCCCTACATGAAACACTGTGATAGATAGCTTACACCGAGTATTGATGAATCTATCAAGATACCCCTATATGAAGCACTATGATAGCTTACACCGAGTATTGATGAATTTATCAAGTTCCCCTATATGAAACACTATGATAGATAGCTTACACCGAGTATTGATGAATCTATCAAGATACCCCTATATGAAACACTATGATAGATAGCTTACACTGAGTATTGATGAATCTATCAAGATACCCCTACATGAAACACTATGATAGATAGCTTACACCGAGTATTGAAGCTTCCATCGCACTACCTCTACATGAAATACTGTGATGGATTCACAAATAACTAACCCAAAAA
>JACEFZ010015912.1:0-15581 GCA_014155875.1 Cepaea nemoralis
AGGACTAAAATCGGGAAGAATACTGCACTGGTTGTGAGGAGAAACGGGCCACCAGTTGGGTCCCCTTTTGTTCTGAGATTTTGAGGACTTAACCGATGCCCTTTGGCGAGGGTTATGAAACATCATCGACCCCCAACGACCATCGCTTTTGTTCAATAAACTACGTCGAAGGGTACTCCAGTACAATCACCATGCACAATCCGTCACTCATGTAAGCTAGCAATGCTACTTCCGTCCCCAAGTCATCTCTCTCTGGTCCCGTCAATTAGGTCTCTCACAAGGTAGAACCTTTATAGGGAGGAAATTCGAAAGTGGGGGGAGGGGGGGGGGGAGAATGACGTTCTGGACATATGGTAAAAAGGTGGGGGGGGGGGGCATGGGACAAAGAAGGTTGAAAACCACTGGTTTAGAAACACAAAAATGTCATGTTGCCCTTCCCAGACTATTGCGTTCAACAGCAGGTTGATATGTTTAGGCAATTGTACGTCAGTTGTTTGCCACTGGCTGTCTGAAAGAGAAGTCAACTGTAAAGTCCTGCCAACCGGTGTAGGGGATTGGAGGGAGGGAGGGAGGGGTTATGAATGTGATCCTATGGTAATCAAAGAAATGGCAATAACAAAATTGTGATTGATAAACTGAATGCCAAGATAGAATGAGGTAACATGTTAGGGGGGCGATCATGAGAAAACAGGAACTTGGGGTCAACGTCATTATCATCATCCACTTTTGGTACATGGAATGTCAGAACACATAGCTTGAATGGAGAATTAGATAATATCAAGAAAGAAATGGAAAGAATGCAGATAAATATATTAATGAGTAGTAAAAAGCGATGGCCAGGTGCAGGGGGACATGTTTAGATAAGCATAGAATTATTTACTAAGCAGGGAAGGACTACAAAAGGGGAGTTGGCATGTTTTTGGAACAAATGAGTGCTAGGACAGTTAGGGATTTTGGACAATCTCAAATAGAGTATTATTAGTGAAACTCCGTGGTAAACCTCTGAATATTAACATAATACAAGTATATGCGCCAACAGCCGACTGTAAAGAAGAAGATTTAGATATATTTTATGACGAATTAGACATGGCCGAGGACCAGTGTAAAAATTGTGAAATGACTGTCATCCTCTGGGATTTCAATGCCAAAGTAGGCAACGAAAAGATGAGTGGTTTGACTGGTGGCTATGGCCTAGGTGATAGGATTTTTTTTCGGATGTGACTGCGTTGTGCCTGTTTACAGCAGAGCTGCGTTCTTGCGCCGTTAGGCCGACACATCCGACTTCTGCGGGCATTTTTTGACCGGGTTAACCTTCCCGGGGATTATATAATTCAAAAACATTGTTCGTGTATAGTTCTACAATGTTCATGTCTGCACAAAAGTAAAAAGGTAATCACACAGCGAACTGATATATGAAGTAATTGCCTTCGGATATAGCACACTGTACAATTATGAGAAAGGTGGAGCAGTTCACTTACTCCCTTGTCAGCTCAGTAAAATATGTTGTATCCATTTCACTATGAAATAGAGGTTTCTACCAGTAGAGTTGTCCTGGTTTACTTCTCACTAGTGACCATATGCTTGCCGTTTAGTCAGGTCTGGGGTCGAACCAACCTGATCATACTGGTACCAAATACTGTTCAGAATTGTCTGAACATTTGTTGCAAAAGAAAGGTAGTAACTAGTCCCTTCTTTTCATTCTGCCGTGACCTAGTATATGGTAAAGCCTAACCTTGCATAAATTTACGGCGGTATATGTCCATCATTCTACCATTACTCCTTACCCAGTTCAACATCAGAAGAGAAGTTATATTAGGGTCCATCGCCTGGCTCAGATGAAAAGTCCCATGACCAAGCCAGCCACAATTTGGATATCAATTTGAAGGTTAATGTTGTCCAAAGGGGTTGATATATTTGCTGCGTGATTACACTAACCTTTATCTAATTTACACTCTGGATCGACCCCAAATATTGGGTTGGAAACAGATCCAGTTACTGTTTTGGTTGTTAGTAACAACCACCCGAGCTACTGGTTGGAAAACAAACGTGTAACTGGCTCAGGCATAAATTCAAATATATTGAGTGTGTAATTAATATAAAAATATGTGTATTAGTCACAAAAACTGTAATATGTATGCTCTTGTATTCATGAGTTGATGTATCTATTTTAAAATATTATGTACATTCATTTACGATAATAAAGTAAACTTCATTTATATTTTAACTTACAAGTGTTGGGTTTTGTTTTCCGTCACGTGACAATCTTTTAATTATGAAACATAACAACTATAACCCTTTCCTTAAGATTTTTGCACATTACTGTGACATTTCTTTGTTTCCTTTTTTTATTGTTGTTGTTGTTGTTGTTGTTGTTGTTGTTGTTGTTGTTGTTGTTGTTGTTGTTGTTGTTCTTCTTCTTCTTCTTCTTCTTCTTCTTCTTCTTCTTCTTCTTCTTCTTCTTCTTCTTCTTCTTCTTCTTCTTCTTCTTCTTCTTCTTCTCTTCTTCTTCTTCTTCTTCTCCTTCTTCTTCTTCTTCTTCTTCTTCTTCTTCTTCTTCTTCTTCTTCTCTTCTTCTTCTTCTTCTTCTTCTTCTTCTTCTTCTTCTTCTTCTTCTTCTTCTTCTTCTTCTTCTTCTTCTTCTTCTTCTTCTTCTTCTTCTTCTCTTCTTCTCCTTCTTCTCCTTCTTCTTCTTCTTCTTCTTCTTCTTCTTCTTCTTCTTCTTCTTCTTCTTCTTCTTCTTCTTCTTCTTCTTCTTCTTCTTCTTCTTCTTCTTCTTCTTCTTCTTCTTCCTCTTCTTCTTCTTCTTCTTCACGATATTTCCTCTTGTTCCCAAAGATTCATATTTCCTCAACAATGTTATATTAGAATATTATATATACCGCCTCACTAATAACAGGAGAATGCTTTGAAGAAATGTAATAAATATCAAAATGGGTGACTTCAATGCGAAAGAAGGAAATTAAGGCGATGGGTGCACTATCGGCAAACATGCTTTGGGAGAACGAAACGTAAGAGGAAATAGACTTGTACAATTGGCATAAGAGAAGGAATTGATTGTCGGAAACACCTGGTTTAAGGAGCATCCAAGTAGAGTATGGACAATGTGGCGTCCTTACAGCAGTATTAGACACCGGATTGATTAGAAAAAGGTATTATGGAAATGCGTTACCCATCGCAAAAACAGTTCCAAATGCAAACTGTTCCAGTTATCACGTATTTATTACAGGCACATTGAAGTAAAGTTACAGAAAGTCAAGTATGCACCAGGAAAAACTCAATACGATATGTGTACAATGAAAAATTACAAGAAAATACAAGGCATTTTAACATAGAAGTAATGATATAGATAAAAATAAAAACGGATATAATTAATGTCAGCTAACTTGCTACATGCTTTAAACAAACGACGATATCTTCAGAGACAGCAAGGAAAGCTACACATCAATAAATGTAGGTCAGCATGGCCGAATGGATAAGAACGTGTGTTCTTAAACATCCCGTGTGATGATGCCGGGGTATGGGGTTCATCCTCTACACCGGACAGTTGGACTACATTGATGACCTATCGTCCTTGACTTGGGGACGTAAATGTCAAGTATCTCAGAAGTCGGAGTGGGTTCGCCTCATGGCGAGGGACACTGTTAATATTGAAAGCTAATCTACAGGCAAAATTCAGTCCAGCACTACTAGACGTAATATGTCTAGACTACGATTAAATTCAAAACGAGCGAGCGCTAAAAAGTATCTATAACTGCAGCAGGATCAGATATATTGACTAGCAGCTTTGAATTATCCAGATTCTTTTAATTGCTTATTTTTCGTTTGCTAATTATTCTTGTTACTTTCTCCTGTTCACATTAAATTCCCTTCAGGTCTCTCTCTTCTCTCTCTCTCCTCTCTCTCTCTTTCTCTCTCTCTCTCTCCATCTCTCTCTTTCTCTCTCTCTCTCCATCTCTCTCTCTTTCTCTCTCTCTCTCTCTCCATCTCTCTCTCTCTCTCTCTCTCTCTCTCTCTCTCTCTCTCTCTCAATTTATTATGTAGTTCATGGTAGTGTAAAATCAATAACATACATGTCATTTCACTTTCTACGAAATTAACAACTTTCATTTTCTATGTAGTAAAAAGCTAGATGTTACATTATACTTTGATACACACTAGAAATACACGCTGCGAATGAAAATAAATATTCCAAATTATGACTGACTCGTTCAGATGATTATTAATCTCAGCTTGGTGATGGACACTAATTATAACTTCTATTCTGAGAGTTAACGGGGTATAGATAATGGTAGAATAGATTTTGTGCTAACATTCATTAACGAAAAGGTAAACAGTAACTTGTGATTCTCGTAGTTTTTGCTATGGTGAAAGTTTACAAGCCGACATGCAAAACCCGTCAATCCACGAACTAAATATACAGGACACATGTAGGCATACGGATGATACAGAATGCAACGTCTTTAACACTCAATACACGTTTGAAAAATGAGGGAGTAAACAGGAGGTGAGAAATATTTGCCGTGTGCACATTGTAGATGTTGTAAAGAAGCATATGAAAATAATGTATGTGTAATTGCACAATGCCATTTGACATATAGACCGCAGAATTCTTCAGCCAATAAAAGACAGTAGCACTCACTAAATTAATACAAATTCCAGGAATTTTATAGAGTTGATATTTTTTTTTACTTTTTCATTTCTTTGGGGAGATGGGGCGGGGGGGGGGGGGGGGGGTGGTAATTTACACGAACAAAATCCTTCCTCCTCAAAGCGTACATTGATCTTCACACACACAAGAACTATCACCCAGTTTCATCATATTTTACATCACTCTCATTCCGAAAGACAACACCGAAAAGACACTTTGAAAGAGCTCAACTAATTTCACGTTTAAACACAGACTACATTATTTTAGCAATGACACTAAACAAATAATCTGAAACCCATACTAGCAACTCTCATCCAAAAAGACCAGCAATACAGTGTACAACACCAGATCATCCATAAACATGCACATTCCATAAGGGAGAATATCATGTAGACACATCTGAAACTTGCCACTCCTCAATTCTCGATTGAGATCAAGAAAAGAGATTCGAATTAATATCCCACCCATGCTTTCACTACAATCTCACCCACTGCAACACGTAAATATATTTTCGAATATTTATTCAATTTCTATATCTAAGACTAAAAATTTGGGTTCCTTGAAATCATAACCTCACTGTCAGGGTCTTAAACTTGGCTCGCTAACCTAACACATGTGAGACAGTACAAGTACAACGTGATTTGACGTAAGACTCAACGACACAACGTTCAATGGATTTATTTCCAGATCATATATCGTACGATGATCACAACAAGATATACTTGACACTTCAATACACTTACATACACAATACAGCTCACAGTCGTTCTCTCAAGATGTCCAGACACTCGACGTTCATGCACAGAAACCACACAACGCCTTTCTCTCATCATGCGTCCAGTTGAGTCCACGTCCCAGAGCTGTCTGCCTATAGCTCGCAACTTGCCTCCCACCTGAAGTGGCTTCACGAGGCATGCGTGCGTCTTGCGTCGTCCTTGCCTGACCGCTGGCCGTCTCGTCAGCCAGCAACCTGCAGGCAGGTAACTACTACTCGCCTGGCGGCGTAACGAAGTTACGGCATCCCTGCTGGGGACTAAGTCGCCTGGCGGGCGTAACGATGTCACTGCATCACTGCACTGTTCTAGACTCTGACATGCTCCCCCGGCAACTTCATGAAAGATGTCATCTTTCATGTCTAATATATGTACATACTGGGTTAATATTTTAACCTTGTCAGAGTCAACCCTTCTGTTGTTATATACATTGGTATCATAATACATGGAAATACACATCTGCCATAGAAACATATAAGAAATGGAAGTTGTATTCAACGACATGTGGTGTTCAACCTTTAACACTTGTCAGGCTTCATCCTCTCGATGGCTGATTACCTCAATTGCATTACTGACCCAGTCAGATCGGTAGTACCAGCTTCACGCATCTACCTCGCAGCCTCCAAAAAAAAACGTAATAATATGGTTATTGAAACAAAAACCATCTGGCTAGACCGAAATACGGCTTTTACATAAGTCGCATTAAACGTTCAAACCCTGACCTCATTTGGCCAGGAGCTCTTGTGTTGGTCTGCAATGTCGGTAACACTCTACCATGCCCAGTAGATGGCTTCCTGGTGTGTTAACAATCTGGCAACAACATGGCTATTTATGTACAACACATTACAGTATACATTTCAAATTATGGCCCTTTGTGTAATGATGTAATAACAATTAAACGAAAGGGAAGTAACTTCAAAATTTATGAAATATAATATTTTACAATAAATATTCTATTTCTTAGCGTCATCGCTTGATAATTCTTCATACTAACGAGAAAAAGTCGGTAGTATGAATACATTAATCAAGATATGATTCTAAGATTACACTACATAAATATATAAACACACAATTCGTGTATTTAAACTTGTTGATTCCTAAAGATGTTAGAATCGTCATAGCTTTTTAAACTTTAAACTACTCCGGAAGTACACACGAACACTAAACAGCTGATGTTGAAGCTTGTAGAACACACTTGTTCCGGTCTGATGTAGTTACGGAAAGTACAATGTTCTAATCGTTCATGTGTTGGATGTTTCACTGTAAAACCTTCTGGATTACGCTTGACTGCAGTGGTGTAGCTGTCAATGTTTAGGTCACACGTTCACACACGTATTTAAAATATCCCTGGAATGTTCCACACGCAGATGCCACTGTCAAATTGGATAGTTCGCTTACGGTAAGTTTTTTGAGCGAATGTGGCACTGTTCTTGTTCGTAATATATACAATTAATAAAGTTCGCTTTCTACCACACACTACACAATTATACACGACAATCACTACATGAATTAGTAAAATAAGAACACTATATATATTGGGAGTAATCCCTATCACATGACATAGTAGACTTTACACAGCTTTTTGTGAATGGAAAAAAAAAATATTCACTGATGGATGGCTGTGTTCATCTGAGTGTATTTTCTCACACTGCACTCAGACATTGGTGCTTACTGGGTCGGTCGGACAACGGGACAACAGATCGGCGATCGTGTTGGTTCTGCCTGGAATATGTCGAACCTCGAAGCTGTAATCTTGGAGTTTAAGAGACCAGCGCGCTACCATCTGGTTTGAAGGTACACCTGAATTTATAAATCGCAACGGGCTGCTGTCAGATTCCACGATGAAATGGCGTCCTAGAAGGAATCTGGACAATTTAGTTATACCCACCACTAATGCTAGGGCTTCCAACTGAGGTATTGACCAAGCCCGTTCTCTGGGTTTTAGTTTCCTGGATACGAAGTACACGGGATGGAGGATGTTATTGTGCTCTTGCAACAAGACTGCTCCAATCGCCACGGAGCTCGCGTCTGTCCGCAATCTGAAAGGTAAATGGAGATTGGGCAATTTCAGGATGGAATTATGTAAGCTATTATCAGAAAAACAAGATAATACTTTACGGAATGCAAATTTTAGGCATTCATTGCTTACAATTTTCTCCGGTTTATCTTTTGTTAGTAAGTTAGTAAATACTTCGGTCAGTTCGGAAAAATCAGGAATGAACTGCCGGTAATAATTTATCAGCCCCAACAAACTTCTGACTTGCTTTTTAGTAGTCGGAAGTGAGAGTTTTAGTATCTTGGACACAATGTTATCGTCTGTCGTGACAAAGCCATTGGATATTTTGTACCCTAAGAAGGATATTTCCTGGTAGGCTATGTCTACTTTCGCAGGCTTTACCGTCAGTCCGTGCTGTCTAATACGTTCAAATGTCTGTTCTAAAGTCTTTATGTGCTCTGTCATTGTCTCTGTGTGAACACAGATGTCGTATATATAGCAAATTATGTTAGGAATGTCTACTAGTAAAAGTCGTGTCATACGTACGAATCTGGCTGGGGCATTGACAAGCCCAAATGGAAGTTTGCACCATTCGTACAGTCCCCAAGGTGTGGCAAATGCTGTCAAATGTCTGCTCTGTTCGTCTACCGCTATTTGCCAATATCCTTTAGTCATGTCTACCTTCGTAAAGAACCTAGCGTCTGTCAGTTCTGTCAGTAGATCGTCAGAGTTAGCCATTGACTCAAGATCTAGAAGAGTTATTTTATTGAGCTTCCTATAGTCGACACACAGTCTTATCGTGTTGTCCTTTTTGCGTACTATGACCATTGGAGATGAGAAGTCTGATTGGGATCGTCTTATGATGTTGTTTTTCTCTAAGTTGATGATCTCCTGATGTAGGTGTTCTTTGTAATGTAATGGAATAGTGTATGGTCTGCATCTTATGGGTGTGTTTGACGTGAGTGTGATGTGATGCTGTACTAATTCTGTTTGTCCTGGGTTGTTCGAGAAGATGGTGTTGTACTGTTGTATTAGCTGTTTGCAACTGTCTGTTTCTGCTTGAGTTAACTTTGGGTTGATTTTGATCTCCTTCAAGCAGTTTATCGTGTCTAATGCAGGTGTTGGAATTTCGTCACTAGCCTCGAATCTTCATGATCTATTATCACTGTACAAGCTGTTGTATCGTCTTGTTCGTTGTCTCTGTTGTAGTATGGTCTTAGCATATTTATGTGGAATATTTTGTGTTTGTCTTTTATTTGGATCTCGTAGTCTACCGGTGAAATCTGTCTCGTCACTTTAAAAGGTCCCTGCCAAGAATCAGTCAATAAGTGTCTGTCACTAGGTAAAAGAAGAAGAACGTCCTGTCCAGGTGTCAACGTTATTGTCCTGTTACCTTTGTCAGCATACTGTCTATAAGTAGCACCAGATAATTTTAGTGCATTCTTTGCAATTATACAAGATTTGATGATTCTTTCACGCAATGATGTAACATATACGTATGATGATATGGGTTTAAGTATTGGAGTGGAGTCAGTTAACATTTGGTGATAAATAGTCAATGGGCCACGTGGTTTGGCACCATAGATAAGTTCAAAAGGAGAGAAACCGGTACTAGAATGTGGTACCTCGCGATAAGCAAAAAGAATAGCTGGTAGATATACATCCCAGTTATTGGGGTGCACTTGCGTGACTTTTGCAAGCATGTGCTTTAAATCGCCGTTAAATTTTTCTATAATTCCACTAGAGTGAGGATGGTACGGGGAATTGAAACATTGCTTCACTCCCAACATTTTGGTGAAAGCTTGGGTAGATGCGGCGATAAACTGAGTGCCCCTATCTGATTGGATAGTGTCTGGAAATCCTATCCGAGAAAAAATATGGAAGAAAACTTCCATTATATCATTGGCAGTTATGTTCTTTAGCGGAATAGCTTCCGGCCAGCGGCTACATTGATCAATGTCAGTTAGAATATATTTATTCCCTCTAGTTGTTGTATGATTGAGAGGGCCCACTATGTCGACAGATAATTTTTCAAAAGGTCGACTGGCTAAGTCAGTGACTTGTAACTTTGCCTGTGGGTGTTTACCTTTTTTTACTAGTTTCTGGCAGGTGTCACAACTTCTGCAATATTCTTTAATGTCATTGCAAAATTTGGGCCAATGAAACTGTGTTAATAATCTTGATCTGGTCTTAGCGTATGCCATATGCCCTGCAAGAGGTATATCATGGGCAAGATGTAAGGCTTGCCTACGATAATTAGTTGGCAAAACAGTTTGCTCTGTGGTGTTGTCACCTCTGGTATAATACCTGGTGAGGATATAATTTTTCACAGAAAAATGCCATTTTGCATTCTTGGTTACCTTTGGCTTTTGGCTGATCAGATTAAAATATTTTAACAATGAAGGGTCAGCCTTTTGAGCTGTTACAAACGTTTCCTTCATGGTGTTAGTAGGTAGTGATACTGGGCTGAGCATTTGTATAGCCTCAGTTTGATTACTTTCATCTTGCACTCTAGCAGTAGATCTAGTTACTGCGTTCACACATTCAATTCACAAAGACAATCTACATATATCTCAACACTCTACAACATTGATGACACATCACTTACATCAAGATGACATTCAGTAAGGACATAGACATCAAGTTTACAAGATGGCGACAAGGTCACAATGGCGACAAGATCACAATGTCGACAAGGTCAAAACGGTGACAAGTTCAACAATCACAAATGTTTTACACGTTTACAAGATCGAACAATATGTATGCACTGTACGTTTACAACTAGTCTCCATGTTTCAACAATGTAGTAATATATCAAAATGAGCCTTCCACAATCACATTTACATGTACTATAAAGTTTGACAAAAATTCTAAGTTCACAAACTCTAGTTTTAAATGTTAATTACATAAACACGTTCATTTCAAAGCCGGACGAATGCCACCACGTCCACACATGTCAGGGTCTTATTCTTGGCTCGCTAACCTAACACATGTGAGACAGTACAAGTACAACGTGATTTGACGTAAGACTCAACGACACAACGTTCAATGGATTTATTTCCAGATCATATATCGTACGATGATCACAACAAGATATACTTGACACTTCAATACACTTACATACACAATACAGCTCACAGTCGTTCTCTCAAGATGTCCAGACACTCGACGTTCATGCACAGAAACCACACAACGCCTTTCTCTCATCATGCGTCCAGTCGAGTCCACGTCCCAGAGCTGTCTGCCTATAGCTCGCAACTTGCCTCCCACCTGAAGTGGCTTCACGAGGCATGCGTGCGTCTTGCGTCGTCCTTGCCTGACCGCTGGCCGTCTCGTCAGCCAGCAACCTGCAGGCAGGTAACTACTACTCGCCTGGCGGCGTAACGAAGTTACGGCATCCCTGCTGGGGACTAAGTCGCCTGGCGGGCGTAACGAAGTCACTGCATCACTGCACTGTTCTAGACTCTGACACACACCAATTCTTGCAGGGTGACAAGATTGGTGAGACAGGGATGTCCGCTATATCCAGTTCTGTACGTTGTCGCTCTAGAACCACTTTTAGAAACATTATGGCAGGACAACAATGTCAGGGAAACGTTCATACCAGGGAGGGTGAGCAGAAGGTGTGAGTTATTGCATTACGACAACTGAAAACAAATCTATACACATCATTGTAGAAAATGTTTCGTTTTCCGACAGAACGAATGGGGCAAAATTAAACCTCCGAATATCTACCATAATGGGATTAGGCAAATGGGAAAACAACGCGGCTTTCCATTTGACGGAACACCAAACAATCATATACAATTGTACGGAAAAGTCTTCCTGTGTTAACGAAATCAAACACACAAATTTACATGGGGTAGAATCTAGAGACACAGATAACAGATATGTTACATCGGTACAGATACTAAACATCATTGGTAGAAGCATTATTATTTAACGGATACTATATATGTGTACAGTCCTAGACAACCTCCACCCCCACCCCCATCCCACATATACAGACACACACCTCAACAATCGCCCTCACGTCTGAAACATGAACAGAGATCAAACGTTTCATTATTGGCAGCTTCATATACAGTATGAAACATGCCACACCCATACAAAACAAACATCCTGTCTTTTCGACTTTTCACATTGGGCAGTGGGGAGTGTTTTGTGTGATATTCACTGGCACAGGAACGGAGCATAATGGGGACGACCCATTGCTGTGAAGTTGGAACTGCGACTAACTAACTAACTAACTAACAAAACAACAATGATAGCCACACTGCTCTGTCCACTTTTGAAGTTTAATTAGCACACATCGCCAGGTTTTGATTTTGCGTCTATAAGCAGTAACGTTTTTCTGTGCATTTTATGACGAGAAATAAACTGGAAAACGTGGTGATATTTAGGTAACCATATGGGAGCATAAACAAAAGTTAGCTGCATATCTTTTACGGACGTAGTAGTCATCCCCAGCATTTTTTGCTCTCCGTGATTCCTGGGCAAGTTTACGTTCAGTAGTTTGCCATTGCTGTCTGAACGCATACCATTTCATTAAAAAAAAACACGGCCGTGTTTCGAATGCGGTATGCGGGAATATGAACTTTGTCCGTAACACCTTCGCCACGGAGCGGGCAAGGGAACCATAGAAACATAAATACCTGGCTGGCTTGGAGACTTGACACAATCGGAGCTAAAACATATGTCTTGGATATATATGATATACATCATCATCATCATCATCATCATCATCATCATCATCATCATCATCATCATCATCATCCAGCGACTAGATCTGTGCAATGGAAGCCACATTTGCACCCCGGAACATTTTTTGTAACCAATACGAAAATAATTTAAGATTCCCGAAATTGTCTTTATATTTCGATGACATAACGAAAACTTTGTGAATGCTGACAATGAATTTAAACAAAGGAAGTGATTACATCGATTTGTTGGAATATTGCAAGTCAGATTTCATGATAAATATCACTGTAGCGCAGGGGTTAGAACGCTTGTCTGTCGGTACAGACGGTATGTGTTCGAAGTCACATAAGAATTCTTAGAAAATCATCCTGGGATCCCAGATGAACACAATCTAATATGGGCGATTGTGTTCATCTGGGATCCCAGGATGATTTTCCCATCTAATATGGGCGATAGGAAATGTTCTGTTAAGTTAAGATAGCAGGATGCCCACATTACTCATTGTGTTTCGCTTCGTCTATTAAAATATGAGACTAGCACCATATAACCAAAACGCATCGACGGGTGTAAACACGTCTTTTAGGTTACAATTTCAAAAGTGGGAAGACACTGTTAGCTGCACCAAGCAGCCGTCCTAGACAACGAACGCAAGAAGCGGGAATTTAAGTTGCGAAATAAACAAGCCGCTCATAACATTGTTTATTTTTAAGTCTACAAGAAATGCACAGAGCAGTGTATGACTTAACCTGAAAAAAAATGTGCAGAGCACTGTAATGTTTAAGCTTGCTCGAAGTGCACAGTGCAGTATAAATATCAGTCTTTGCGAAGAGTACAATGCAATATACCCCCATTCGTCTTTAAAACGTGCACAGTGTAGTATAAGTGTCGGTCTTCAAGAAGTGTACAGAGCACAGAGAATTACAAATATTAGTCTCTATGAAGTGCAAGTAGCAATATCCTCTCATTCTTCTTATTATTATTCTGATTATATCCAATTAAAGCTTTGGCAGTTATTTTATCTGAACAAAATACCACTCCGCTCTGGTCTCCGACATCTCTACCAGAATATATAAAAAGACTTCCATTTTCAGTTGTAACATTCCAGTAATAATCGCCACGGTATATATCTTTATGCCCACTATTATGTATAATATTTCATCACCCGTATATCTATCTCATCTTCTTCTTCGGATTTTTATCTTATTTTGCATGCTTCATACGATTGTTGAAACAACGGCCATAATGCAGACAGTACTGCCTGCCCTAGATGATTTGTGTTCTGTGTGTATGTGTGTGTGTGTGTGTGTGTGTGTGTATATATATATATATATATATATATATATATATATATATATATATATATATATATATATATATATATATATATACGCGCGCGCGCGCAGACTCACGTGTATGCTATAGTTTCTTTCTTTGTGATTTTGTTCTCTAAGTGTCACCCTTGAACGTCCTTGGCACTCCCAAGCCTGTCATGGAGGCTCTGTTCAGGTGGTAGCTCCGGCTGGACACAAGCGTCCGGTGATTGTATTGTTCTAGGGGAGATGCTGGCACGTACCGGTGCCCAATATTGACTCAAGCCTACCAATGTGGGTGGCGGCGTTCTTTCATCTGTTAGCTGGTTACACGTCACACTGGTAAGCTCATTATATAATAGACGCTCATGGGAAGCTTCTATGTAGCTTCCAGGAGGATTTTCTAAGTACAAAGACGGTCCACATGTTACAATTTCTACCAGATCGTTCAGTTTTCACCAGCAGTGGTTTCGAGCAGTCGTGTTCTTCTATTCTAGTGTGGACTACATTTCAGACTTGGATTTACTAGTTTCAATATCGGCAAGTTGTATTTCAGCATGGCTCAATCTGTTCTCCGAAGTCCTGATGTGATTGACTCCCTTGTGGATTTCTTCTGTTTCTCCAGCCTGTGTTCGGAGACGATCCTAGACAAGGGCATGTGCGGGGACATTGTGTTAGCCTCGCTCTGGGGTCAGCCCGACAAGAAATCTATAGTCAAACGGTTTACCTTGCTTAACGAGGAGACACGTGAAAGAAACATGGACATGTTCAACCTCGAGGTCAAATTCATGCAATCGTTGGACCACCCATTTATCGCAAAGTGTATCTATGCGACTTCATGCCCGACAGATTTGTGTATAACTATGAAGTATTACTCTGGAGGCTCGCTGGACGAATATCTTGGCTACATGATCCTTGACATGACGGAATTATATGCTATCCAAGTGGCGTGTGCACTTCGCTATCTACACAATCACAACCTGGTGCACCTCGACGTGAAACTGGACAATATTTTCATAGATGAAGAATGTAACGCCATCCTTGGAGACTTCGGCCTGGCGAAGGAGCTGGAACCTGAACAAAAAACACTGGCCAAACGTAATATTGGCGGCACACATGGATACTTTGCTCCGGAATATATTAAAGCCAAACCTGACGTGGAACTTGACCCTTACAAAGTAAGTGTTACTATTTATACAATGTATAAGTTTTATCCTTTCCTTTTCCTGTCTACATTTTTATTTTCCCTACTTACTAAATCTGTAGTCTGTAACGGCTAAAACTACTTCGCATGCTAGCACTTTGCTTACCTTCTATGTAGGCTTTACAAGCTTCTATTCACACCTTAAACTTTCTTTCTTCTATAATAAGTACACCTGTTGATCTTTATTATGTATAATTTTTCATCACCTATATACATATCCCATCGTTTGCTGCTGATTTTTATCTTAATTTGCATACGACTATTGAAACCATGGCCACAATGTAGACAGCACTGCGCGCCCAATTTTTAACCTTCTAAAATAAGTTCGTTCTTTCATTTCCGTTTCTTTCCTCTACTCCTTCTTTCCCTTATCTACCCTAAGTACAACTACTAATCCTCCTCCCCGTCACCTCATCGTCCCTTTTCCACCTTATAGCCTGTAGTTAATCACAAAGCTCTTGTAAACTTCATTGCTGGTCTTTCTGGCTCTGTACAACTTATTTGCTGTAGTTTTCTTCCTTCAATTAAAAAAAAAATACCTACGATATAGCCAACACGTCTCGAGGCTTTAAAATGGTTCTGTATGCGTGTGTGTGTGTGTGTGGGGGGGGGGGGGGGGGTGGTCGCAGTTACGGCATTTTCTTCAAATGTTTTGAATATACATGTGACTTGCAAATAAATTTCCATTTTATGTTCTAACGTCCGTGTGGTTTTATTCTGTGACAAGTCACTATATTTATCTAGGAACAGCCACACTAGCATAGTGATTAGTGTGCCGACTTACTAAACACAGTGGTCTAGGTTAAATACCCAACAGTTGTAGGATTCTGTTTTCCACATCACCATCCCCCAGCAGGGCGTGCAATGTGTACTGGATCATGTTCACAAGTAGGGGAAGGGGAAAAACCAAGGGAAACCAAAAAAAAAAAAAAAAAAAAAAAAAAAAGAA
>JACEFZ010015913.1:0-10000 GCA_014155875.1 Cepaea nemoralis
GCTGGCCATGCGAGTCTCACTCGATCAACAGAGTCGTGGATCAGTTCCGTGTTTCTGTCTCGACCATGCCACAAGGCCAAGCCATCCAGATACTTGTTTCTAGGTCTTCCCCTTGGTCTGTTCCCCTCGATCTTACCAGTTGTCACCAAGTTCTCCAAATCATTTCTTCTCATAACATGCCCAAAAATTGTGACTGTCTACGTCTAATGTCTCTGATCAGTTTACGATCTTCATTTGTTTCTTGAAGGACTTGTTCATTGGTCTTTCTGGCTGTCCATGGTATTCTTTGCATTTTCCTCAGAAACCACATTTCTACAGCCATCAGATGTTTTTCAGCCTGGCTGCTCATTGTCCAAGCTTCACATCCATATAAAAGTACAGGTTCTATGTAGCATCTCAACACTCTTTTTCTCGTTTCAATTGACATCTTTTTATTGGTCAGTATGTTTTTCATCTTGCTAAAGGCTACTTTTGCCATGGCGATTCTTGTTCTAATCTCTTCAAGGCATCTCCCATCAGATGTTATTACTGTTCCGAGATAATTGTACCTATTCACTTGTTGAAGAATATTCCATTTACTTGTATATTACACTGTGGTATTTCGTTCTTCCTAGTGACGACCATAATCTGTGTCTTTTTACAATTTAATTCTAACCCTTGTTGTTCACTGTGTGTAACAACCGCATCTACTAAATTTTGCAGGTCCTGTTCATTGTCTGCAATCAAGACTGTATCATCTGCATATCTAATGTTATTGATGCATCGTCCCCCAATGTTGATTCCTTCCATATTTTCAATATTTCTGAAAATATTTTCACTGTACAGGGAAAACAGATCTGGAGACATTACACATCCCTGTCTCACACCTCTCTTAATAGGCTGATATTGGCTTACTTCATTATCAACTCTTATGGCAGCTTGTTGTTTCCAATATATGTTTTTTACAAGTCTAAGGTCTTTCCCATCTATTTGTAGATCTTCAAGCATCCTTATCATGTTGACATGTCTCACTTTCTTTATCACAAGCCTTTGTGTAGTCAATAAAGCAAAGGTGTAGATCTTTGTTTACTTCTATAGAACGTTCGATTACGGTTCTCGGTATATACACAGCATTTACTGTACCCTTGCTTACTACATACCCACATTGTTCTTCTCCTATTTCAGGTTGTATTTTCCTCCTAACTCTTTGCATGATAATTCGTAGCAAAATCTTCGTGATGTGACTCATTATACTAATTGTTCGATGTTGATCACATTCCAAGGCTCCTGATTTCTTTAGTATTGCAATAAATACAGAATTACATAACTCATGAGGTATATTTCCAGTATCATATATTGTATTAAGCAGACTGGTAACTTTATCTATTCCATATTCTTCTAAAGCATTAATCATTTCTGTTGTGACGCTGTCTGGACCGGGGGTTTTGCCAGATTTCATATGATTCAAGAGCATTCTGAACCTCCATCTTCAAAATTGCTGGCCCTTCATTGTTATTTTGAACAATATATTGTTCGTCTTTGTTATCGTCATAAAGGTTTTTCACGTAATCTGATCATACATGTAAAATCTGATCTTATTCTATTATGACTCTTCCATCTTTTGTCTGTAGGCAGCCTGCTGATGTACGTGTTCTTTGATTAGTAATCTCCTGAATTCTTTTGTGCATTAGTTTCGCATTTTTACTGTTGTGTTGTTTTTCAATTTCTCTGCAATTTTTCTCAAGCCATGTTTCTTTAGCCTCCTTACATAAGGTTCTGACTTTTCTGTGAATTTCTTCATATTTGGCAGGATTATTTTTGTTCTGTCTTCTTGTTTCCATTAGTTGTAAAATTTCTTCAGTCATCCATGTCTTACGGCCCACTTTCTTTACTTTTGGAATAGTTTTTTCTGCTGCACAACTGATTGAATTCTTCAGCATTTCCCATTGATCATCTACATCTTGAAATAGGATCTCTAGATCAGACAATAAATCAAATGTGTTCTTTACTTCTATGTTAAAATTATCTTGTATTTCTTTGTCAGTTTTCAATTTGCACAAGTCATATTTAGGGTTTCCTGCTGTATACTTGACTTTCTGTAACGTTACCCTCAATGTGCCAGTAATTAATCTGTGATCACTGTAACAGTCTGCATTTGGAACTGTTTTTACAACTGTTAATGCATTTCGAACCTTTTTGCTTATCAGGATGTAATCTATCTGGTTTTTAATCCTGCTGTCTGGACTCCTCCATGTCCATAATCTTCTAGGATGTTGTTTAAACCAGGTGTTTCCTACAACCATTTCTTGATCTTTTGCCCATTCTACAAGTCTGTAACCTCTTTCATTTCTCTCTCCCAAACCATGGTTGCCTACACTGCATCCATCGTTTTGCTTTCCTATTTTTGCGTTGAAATCACCCATTATGATATTTATTTCTGATTTTTTACAGTTCTTCAAAGCAGACTCCATGTCATTATAAAATTCCTCTATACTTTCTTCACTGCTTTCACTTGTTGGGGCATATACTTGAATTACATTTATTTTAAAATTTCTTCCGTATAATTTTACTAATAGAACTCTGTCTGACACAGCCCAATATCCTTTGACAGAATTTGATGTTTGCTTATCTAATATACTGCTTGTATATGTTTGCTAATCAAAGTATACACATGCAAATCAGTGAGCTCACGGGAAGAAAAAATAAGAGCAAATTCAGAGTGTTTGAAATGAAAACATGAAGGATATAATTGGAGGAAGGTGCTAGAATGAAGAAGTAGAATGAGTGTATTAGAGAATTATATGATGGAGAAAGGGAAAAATTAATATAAGAAAGTAACTTAGAAGATCCAACTATTCTAAAATAAGAAATCGCTGATGCTTCAAACATATGAAGAAAGGAAAAACATTGCTGGACGAGATGGATTTACAACAGAATTAGTAGAAGTACTGTGGGAATTTTGAGTAGATATATTAAACAATATACTAATGATATTTACAGCAGTGGATATTTACCGAGTTATATGCTGCAATCTGTATTTGTAGCTATACCAAAAGGAGCAACTGAATGCGAAGACTTTCGTACAATTAACCTGATAAACCATGTCACTAAGCTTCTACTCAGAATTATAATGAGAAGAACAAGAAAGAGAATAATCATAGAAATTGTTGACGAACAGTATGGATTTATGGAAGGAAAAAGTACAAACAGTGCAATTTGTACATTACGAACACTAATAGAAAGATCAATAGAGACGCAGAAAGACATATATGTGTACTTAATAGATTATACCAAGGCGTTTGACAAAGTAAAACATGATGAATTAATTAACATGTTTGAAGATATCAATATTGTTGGGAAAGATCTCAGATTATTACAAATATTTACAGGAACCAAGTAGCAGCAATTAAAATGTGAAATAAAAAGGGAAATTCTCATCTCTAATCTCATATTATTTCTTTTGTATCTTGCAGTGTCGAAGTGAAGTTTAAACAGCTGTAGAATGCCCATTCATGGGCTTCATGTATCGAGATTCCCATGGACTACTATTTAATACAAAGGGCAATTATGAATAAATAAAGCTAGAATACGACAGGGATGTGTTTTTTCACCGGATCTCTTCAGTATCTATTGTGAAGTAACAATAACAGAGATAAAAGAGAAGCAGGGAATACTAATCGGAGGTTATAATATAAACAGTATGCACTATGAAGATGACACAATATTGGTGGCAGATAATGAAGAAGATCTACAACAATTGTTGGACATTGTAGTAACATGTTGTTTGTCCATCAAAAAAGATGATGACCATTCATTTCATCCAGCGGGGTTGAAAGTATGGAGCTGTGAGTTCTAAGATGGCTGATAAGGACTATTTTGGCTCGAAATGTTCTTTGACAATGTGGGCAAAGAATGCTAGACGTTTCAGGAGCAGTATCTTCTGCAGTGGTTTTTCTGTCCAGTCTTTTCTTCACAGCTCTTGCAGTCCTGGTTGCTTCACAAGTGACATGATTCTTGCATAATGATTTACGCCACGAATTTCGGTCTTTAGCAGCTGTTTTCCAAGTGCCATGATGAATTCCAAAAGCTTTTAGTGAGATCTTCAGAGTGTATTTAAAGCGTTTCCTCTGGCCGCCTTGGGAACGTTTACCATAACGCAGTTCGCCGTAAAAAATAATCTAAGGGAGTTTGGCATGCGAGTCAGGTGACCAGCCCAGAGAATCTGATTATTCATTAGTAGTATGTGAATACTGGGCATGGACGCTCTTTCTAGGACTTAGTGTCTGGGTTCTTTTCTTGCCACTTAATCTACAATAGCTTACTAAGACAGACTGTGTGGACGTGGTTTAATTTTCTAGCACATGGCTGATAAACAGTCCAGGTTTCACAAGCATATGGCAGTGTGGATAATGCGACTGTTTTGTAGACTTTCAGCTTTGTTTGCAGGCGTATTCCATTTCTGTCCCACACATTCTTGTACAGTCTGCCACAGGCCGTGCTGGCCTTGGAGATTCTTGCATTCATTTCATCATAAATTGTGGCACCTTGTGACACAGTGCTGCCAAGATAGGTGAATTTGTCCACAACACTTAGTCTATGATATTCACTTTGATATTCGGTACGGTATGATTAATCCCTGGAGCTGGCTGGTACATAACTACAGTCTTCTCCAAGTTGATATTGAGCCCAAAGTTGGCACAGGCATACGAGAAAGCTGAAATATTGTGTTGCTCGTCTGCCTCTGAGTTGGCATATAGAGCGCAATCATCAGCAAACAGGAGCTCTCTGACGGTGTCGCTGTTAGTTTTGGTTTTGGCTTTCAGTCTTCTGAGATTTAACAACTTTCCATCCATGCGGTAATTTATGTATATTCTAACGTCATTGTTCTCGAAGGCATTTGCCAGCATAACTGAAAACTTAAGGCCAAACAGTATTGGTGTCAAGACACATCCTTCCTTCACTCCATTGGTGACAAGAAATGGCTTAGACAGTTCACCATTTTCCTGAACTCTTGCCTGCATACCATCACGAAATAGCCATACTATTTGAACAAACTTTCGTGTACAGCCATATTCCGCCATAATCTTCCACAATCTTTCTCTGCTGACTGTATTAAAAACCTTGGTAAGAGCAATGAAAGTGGAGAACTGTATTAACAGAAAGTGCAAAGAAAACACTCTCATTGAATATCAAGAAAGCAGTAACAATGATGATATCAAACAAAAACGTGATGCACAAAATGTGAAATGGAAATAGAAGAGAAAATTATATACCAAGTAGATAATCTTAAATACTTAAGGGAATTTATAACATCAGACAAAACGTGCACAGCAGAGATTACGAATAGGGCAAGCAAAAACCGCATTTCAGAAAATGGAAATCTTCTGGTGCAATAAGCCACTAACATTGAATATAAGAAAGAGTGTGCCATAGTGTTATTATAGAACCTGTTTTGCTGTATGACAGTGAATCTTGGAATGTAAATGAACAAATTACGAAGAACTTGGAACCAACAGAGATGTGGTTTCTGAGACGAATGTTGCAAATTCCTTGGACCACGAGAGTAGCTAACGATGTTTGCATGAAG
Organism: Cepaea nemoralis; assembly: GCA_014155875.1. NCBI lineage: Eukaryota > Metazoa > Mollusca > Gastropoda > Stylommatophora > Helicidae > Cepaea > Cepaea nemoralis. Next base: position 5,567 of record JACEFZ010015913.1, read on the forward strand.
GAGGCAAATGAAACGGGACATTATATAAACAATAAGAAAGAGACAAACAGCTTTCTTTGGTCATGTGATGAGAAGAGAGGCATTGCAAAACATTGTGACGACTGGACAGATCAGAGGGAAGAGAGGGAGATGCCGACCAAGATAAATTATCCTGGATGGACTGAGACGGTGGCATGGAGGAATATCATCAGCAGAGTTGATCCGGAACACCAAAATGTGGAGAGACATGAAAACCTACGTCTGCTTCCAGGGCTATTGATTGATTGAAGAGTGTCCAACATAATGCAGAACATATAGAACTACTTTTTGAATACCCTCGCTCCAATAGAGGACACACTTTATGGACATCTCAACAAGCTCAAGCTGACGCCCACTTTCTTTAGATGTGTTCTAACTGTCTTCTAAAAGTGTGTGGAAGCAATGCTGATTATGATGAAGAAAAAGAAAGAGAAGAAGAAGGAACGGAGAAGGAGGAGGAGAAGAAGAAAGACAAGAAGAAGTGGAGAAAAGAAGGTATATAGAGGAAGAAGAAGAAATAGAGGAAGAAGAAGAAGAAGAAGAAGCAGCAGCAGCAGCAGCAGCAGCAGAAGAAGAAGAAGAAGAAGAAGAAGAAGAAGAAGAAGAAGAAGAAGAAGAAGAAGAAGAAGAAGACTATTGTTACTGGTATAAAATTATAAATCTGTATGTTATATAACATTGTTTTAAAGCATTATAGCGAAGGGTTATGTTATAGATAGTACAAAAGTTATATTGCTTACTCTTTTAATGTGTCTTAGCAAATTTATGATTTTTATTGGGGAAGAAAGTGTGTTCATAGTATTTACTAAGGGCAGACTACTTTTGTATTTTTCAAATTAACATAGAAAAGGCATATTTGTGTGTATTAATAATGTTAGTGTTTACATGGCTGCATTCAATGATAACCTTGCTCTAGTGTGTAACCCTGTAACGCATTACACGTTAATACATACTGTTAAATATATGTATTTTAACAAATAGTTGCTCTAGGGAACGATATTCTAAAAATACATGATATTTGTTGTTGAAGGTTCCATTATACCGTTGATGAAGACGTTTAAATAAAGAGACATCGAAACAGAGACTAACAAAACTACAGAACACTTAAAACCAAAAAAAAAAAAAAGTAAACTAAAAGACCCTCTTACACGCCTTAAGTGCATTGCGCAAATGATGCTAGACTCATATTGTCATAGATCACATTGACCACCTTTACTTTCCCAAGACATTCTTGGTACCTGTCACGTTACTCACGAGAGTATATGGATTACGGAGAAAGTCGCTAACTCCTAGGCCTGGGAGACCGTCTGCAAGCTAATGGCCAGTGCGAAATTAATATTGAAATACCTGTAATTTATGGAACATGATACTAAGTGTTCAATAGACAAGATATATTCAGGATGGGTTAGTTGTTACATAATAATTAAAACATGTGGTGGTGATATTCTTTATATGGGAGTCAGCCTGGTCGAATGGATAGATGCGTTCGCTATAAACATCCGGCGTGCTGATGCTGAGGTAGGGGATTCAACCCCTGCACCGGTTAGTTGGACAAAAATATTGACATCTAGGGAGGAGATCGGACGAAAGAAGTGAATTCAAAGTGATAACTATTTACTAATGGAGTAAAGGAATCTTGTTATTCAAAATAGTGGAATGTCTGATCTGCATGAATTCGCATGACGGTGATTTTACATCTATACTCATGTTCATAAAGGGACATATATCATCATCGACATCATCGTCCTCGTGTGATGTCGAATGACGAATTCTTGTAAAAATTATATGGGGGTATACCTAAGGTATCCCTGACCATATCCCACAATATCTACTATTTAGCAAAGACCACAGACAAACACTTCTGCAGAAAATAGTATGTCATGGATTCTCTAAATATAATAGAGACTTGTGATCTTCGATGAAGGCATATTTGTCAGGCCATCTTGAAGTTCCAAATGCTCTTAATATGAAGAGATGTAACCGTTCTCTCATCAGCAACTGTCCTGAATAACAGAGATGTAATGATGTCTTATTAAAATAAGGTTTCTCTGAGTCTAAGGACCAGGGATGACAAGATCCCATGTGTATTTAGTAGTTCTAAAACATGTCTTATGTCAAGAAAGCCATGAAAGTGCACTTTTATATTTTTCCGAAGCGTCAACATTGGAAACCTCAGCAGCATCCATAGAATCTCTGGTCTGGTTAAGACGTGTTAAAATTCAAGCCAGTGCTACCTTAATATTACAATAGACCATTCTCATTACCTAAACTCTAGTCATCCCGCACTGAGAATTTTTGAAAGTTGGCATTCCATTTAACCAAAGTGACGGTTATGGAAGACTGGTTATATCAACGTTAGCACTTGATTGCTTCTAAATTTGACCCAGCCAATTCTACCTGAATGAAGATAACTTACAATGGACGTTTGCACCACATGTCTTCTTGCCAACAGAGATTGCAAATCAGCATAAAGAAGTATTTCAAGTCAACTATACGTTTACAGGTTATGTTGCCATTCATTGTCAAAATGTATAGAATCAGTTAACGAAACTAACAACTACTAGAAATGCACCAGCTTATTAATCTTGTCAGTGAGTCCCGAAGTGAACAATGGAAATTGTCCGGCCCATTTCTTGTATAGGCACTTCTCTTCTCACTCATGTTATGTATAAAGTATAACCTTGAAACTTTGTCTTACTATATCGTATGAGACAAGTGATAAGCACACACACACACACACACACCGCACGCACGCACGCACGCACGCACACACACACACACACACACACATATATATATATATATATATATATATATATATATATATATATATATATATATATATATATATATAAACACGCACAGACACAATCAAACCTCGGTCTTTGTTACCTTCGGCGGTTTTCGGCGGTTTCGGTTTTAGTTGATTTTTTAAGCGAACAAGTTGTCTCGGTTTTCATCGGTTGCCTCGGATTTCGTCGACGTGCCCGTGTGACCTCACTGCCAATTTTGCGAAAAACAAAGGGACTCACGCGTTCTCCTGCTGTTTGGCGTTTTTTTTCTATTGTGTGAGCATCAGTCTTGCTAATAATAAAATACGAGAGTGACATTAAGATTGCTGAAATCGGCTGCATGCACGAGAATTCGCCATCCACGATAAGTTCCTTTGTGGCGAAAAAGAAAACAATAAAGGAGACTAATGTAGCGAAATTCGTGAATGTACTAACGAAACAGAGATCGCAACAAAAAAAAATTGAAGATGTTGAATAGTTATTATTAATTTGAATAAATCAAACCCCCTCCCCCACCCCCACCCCCTATGTGTCTCCACCTTGTCGCGGTGTGTGTGTGTGTGGAGGGGGGTGGGGCTTGCGTGTCCCAGTAACCCCAAGAGCATTGTCGACGGAAACAAAACTACATGTCGGACAGGCCTTGTGATAGGGACCAGACTAAGCGAGACACAATCTGCTGCTCTGCAGGCAAGACTGAGGATAAAAGTCAAAATCAGGCGCACGATGCCGCTATTTCGAGGTCCAGACACATACTCTAAGGCTCCCATTCGAGGGATATGGCTGAACTCCTCTAAGCCATAAACCCTCGGATGTGAGAGCCAGGCCGATACCCACCTACCGAAAAATGGAGGTAAGATGCTGAGCACGCTACATGCTCAGGTCAGATACTTGCTCGAAGGCTCTTATTTGGGGTATAGGGTATCCATAAATGAGAGGGCCTGGCCGTTTCTCGCTCACTGGTGCACGGTGGTAAGGTGCTGAGCCGGCAGCACATGTAACCTACCTCGTGAGCGAGAACAAAAGGTAGAAAATGTCGCACGAAATGGTTACGAAAAAAAAAATGTCTATCTATATTCACAGAGAGTGTAGTCAAAGGTGGAAAAACGACTCAATATCACGAAATGGAATGCATGGCTAGCGAACCCTTTGCGTGGTCCGAAGTCCGAAGCGAAAGCTTACCTAGTGGACGTCACCGCAGACTGACCGTTCCTGGTGTGTGCTGAGCGTCTAGGGGAAAGCGAAATGCCCAATAAATGGAAGTGAGGATTTAAAGCAGCCATGAGCAGGACTTGGCAACTCCTCGGGTGAGCCCAGTCTCAGAGCAATATTTACCGGCTCTGCAATTATTGAAGTCTCCTTGGATAGCGGGGGATTTCCCATGGTCTGCCCATGCTTTCCCTTGAGGTTTGACAGTGATGTCGTTGACCGTTATACCTTGACCAGCTGAGATGTGGTCGACACCACATAAAAAAAGTCTAACGTCTCTCGAAACCTCGGGAAAGCAAACCCGTAAAAATGCCCGATGAATTCGGATGTGCTGGCCTACGGGTGCCTACGGGACCGTGAAGTCTTCGACTGTTCTAACTTGACAAGCTGGGATGCAGACAGTACCGCAAAAGTGAGA
>JACEFZ010015914.1:0-2500 GCA_014155875.1 Cepaea nemoralis
GGGGGCAAAGACAGCCCAAAAAAAAACATATAATGACAGTGGAGATGTAGTTTCTGAGGAGAATGCAAAGAATACAGTGGAAAGACAGAAAAATCAATGAGGAAGTCATACAAGAAGCAAATGAGAACTGTACAGTTATTAGAGAAATTAGACGTAGACAGTCAAGATTGTTTGGACATGTTATGAGAAGAAATAAATTAGAGAACTTGGTGACAACTGGCAACATCAGAGGGGTAAAGAACAAGGGAAGGTAGAGAAATAAATACGTGGATGGCTTGACCACATTGGCATAATCGAGACAAAAATACAGCTGATCCACCTGTATCGTTATCCGTGTTTCTGTGCACATGATGGATGGATGGATCTCTATCCTTGTCTTTGTATCTTTCTCTCTTTCTTTCTGTGTTCTTTTTCTGCGTCGCTCTTTCTTTCTTTTTATGTGTATCTCTTACCGAGTTTTTTTTGTGTGGTCTCTCTCTCTTTCTTTCTGTCTCCGCTCTCTGTCTTTCTATATGTCTCTTTCCTTCTCTATCTTTATCCGTGCATCTGTGTCTTTTTCTCTTTTTCTCCTCCCCTCTCTTTCTTCTCTGCGTCTTTTTTTTCCCCTCTTTTCTCCCTGTACCCTATCCATGCTTTTTTCTCTTTCCCCCTCCACTCCCCTCTCTCCCTCTTCTGTCTTTCTCATGACACGTACACCACACCCCCGAAAAATTAAAAGAGGGGAGGGGGTAGTGTGTGTGGTGAGAGAGAGAGGGGGAAAGAGAGAGAGAGAGAAAGAGAGGAGAAAGAGAGAAAAGGAGAGAGAGAAAGAAAATGTAGTTTTTAAAGAAAAAAACGACATATTTAAAAAATTTTCCTGTTCTATTCCCTTTCCTTCCCTCTGCCACCACCACTGACCAACCACCCCTTTTTTCTCAACCCTCGACCCCGGCTCGCTTCCCGAATGCAAACCCGGCACGAGCCCGGCGGGACATGCCGGAAAAGGCGACAGCGAGGGGAGATCCGATGGAGGCCCAACCCGGTGGGGATGGCGACCTGTTTGAGTCCCTGCGGGCGGCAGGTGGGTTCTGCACAGTCCTTGTGATTTGTTTTTTTTTCTCTCTCCCTTTTGTGTTTCCTCATTTTTCTCTTCCTTTCTTCCTTCTCTACCCCTTTTTCCCCCCTTTGTCTCTCTCTTCCCCTCTCCTCTTTTCTCTCCTTCTCTCTATCTCTCTCTTCTTTCACTCCCTCTCTCAAATGACCAACTGACACACATCCCACCTATCACTCTTTCTCTCCTCTCGCTCGCCACTCTTTCACTAAATCTCTGACTGTCAATCTCTCACTTTTTTCCCCTCTCTCTCTCTCTCTCTCTCTCTCTCCTCTCTCTCTCTCTCTCTCTTCTTCCCATTCTCTATCTGTTTTACACTCTCGCTCCAACCCTTTCTCACTATGTACACAAATCTTCACTGCCTGCACTCCCATTTCTCTCTCTCAAACACACTCTCTCTCTCTCTTTCATGTACCCTCTGTCTTTCACACACACACACACTCACACACACACACACACACACACACACACACTCACTCCCACTGTCTCACACTCTTTTTCTTTATCACTGTTTCTTCACACTGTATGTCTCTCCCTATGTCTCACTATTTCTCTCCCTCTCTCTCACATTCATTGTCACTGTATCTCACTTGCTCTATCACTTGCTTTCTCTCTCTTATCCCACTGTGTCTCTTACTCTCTGTCTCCCTTTCTCTCTCTATCCACTTTGTCTCTTACTCTCTGTCTCCTTTCTCTCTCTTATCCCACTTTGTCTCTTACTCTCTGTCTCCCTTTCTCTCTCTTATCCCACTTTGTCTCTTACTCTCTGTCTCCCTTTCTCTCTCTTATCCCACTTTGTCTCTTACTCTCTGTCTCCCTTTCTCTCTCTTATCCCACTTTGTCTCTTACTCTCTGTCTCCCTTTCTCTCTCTTATCCCACTTTGTCTCTTACTCTCTGTCTCCCATTCTCGATCTTCGTTGTGCTGTGGTTTGTTTTGTTGTCTGTGCTAGCAACTGCATTCATGTTAGACTGATCACCATCCCCGGTGGCTGGAGTATGTTATGCTTGTCTTGTTTGCCTGCCAGCCTGCCCATCTGTCTGACTAGTTTACGTCTGTGTGACCAGCGGTACGTCTGCTTGTCTGTCTATACTTCCATTTTATTTCCCACCAGCGTACGCTTATTTGTCTGTTTGTGCATCTGGTTCTCCAGCTGTGTGATTCTCCGACTGCCTATCTGTTTATCCAGCTGTTTGTTTCTCCAGCTGTATGCTTCTCCGGCTGTATATTTGTCTAGCGGTATGTTTCTCCACCTGTATATTTTCCCCCACCTGTATATTTTTCCAGCTGCATATTTCTCCAGCTGTATGTTTCTCCAGGTTGTGTTTCTCCAGCTGTATATTTCGCCTGCTGTGTGTTTATCCCGTGGTATGATTCTTCGGCCGTGTGTCCGTTTCTCCAACTATCTGTC
>JACEFZ010015914.1:7500-15345 GCA_014155875.1 Cepaea nemoralis
AGGAGGACATTGTGAGTCGATGCGTATGTCAGTTTGCTTGTTATTGTCTTGATGTATTTTTTGGTTCATATGATATCTTCCACGAGACAAGTTGTCTTATCTTCTGTGTATATCTTAATGGCTACTTAGCATTCCGGAAGAGGCTAGCAGATTTCCTGTTCCATTAAATGTAGAGATAAATTGTACAACTCTGAAGTAGGTTAAGGAATTTAAATATCTAGGAAGTTGAGTTGAGTTGAATCAAGAACCGACATGATTGCACTCGGGGCATTCCCATAATCACTCAGTAGTCATCTTCAACAGCCAGTGAAGAGTTTCAATATTAATGACTCCCGTTGCAATCTGATTATATGTCCATCTTGCTTTATCTCTGAATGACGACTGTCTACCAGAGCCCCAGACCATCCCTTGCTGCTGCATTTTGTCTAGACCACGATAGTTTATCTGTTCTTCTGTATTATTCACGCGCTTCCAGAGGGCCTTCATCACATCTGCCGTATCATGCATCAAATCATCCCTTAATGGTGTGGGTCCTGCCAATTTGTTTGCCTTTTAATACAGGACTAATTTGAATAACGAAGACAAAAACAATAGAGTGCACGATTTATTGCCTTGAATATTTAACTGATTCTCGTCAAATTAGTTATGTTGTGTTCTGCAGTATGTAGCGGCCGAGATGCAGCAAAATATGCCAGGTAATAAATCGTGCAATCTATTGTTTGTGTCTTCGTTACTCACATCCTAATTTTGTTGCGTATCCCTTACGGGACGTTGCAGTCAGCACCAGCATTTTCAGCTGCTGTTGATGTACTAGGCAAGTGTTACGTTCAGTAGTTTGCCATTACTTTCTGAACGACCGGCCCCTTATACCTTTTTCGAAAAAACCAGCAGCGCTGTGTTTCGAACCCGGGTATACGGGCTCACAAACCGCGTTCGGAAGCCCTTAGCCACAGAGACCGACTCACATCCTACTTCATTATTATTTTAGCCGTTCTGAGGCCAACATCTGTTGCTTGTAAAACAACTACCGGAACGAAACCAACCACATCTCCTATAACAGTTATCGATTGATATATTCAGCCCTGGCCATCAACAGCCTGCCTCCAAGTGCAAGCCCCAGGTAGCAGGATGCTCATAGCACGCTAGAAACCTGACAGCTGTAACAAGTCTTGTGGTGATATTTATCCACACATAATCAACATTAATCTCATTCACCCGGCCGACATACCTTCATGTCTACGGCCTGCCCTCTAGCCGAGATAGCTGAAATCTGGTCTCGGGTCGACCTTTGCAGAAACAATGCTAACGATTCCTTTGTTTTTCTGGCCTTTCAGTCAAGGGCAACTGGTTTTGTCTATCCACCCCGGGTGTTGAAGGCATCTGCGTTAGAGTTTAGTTTCATTATACACCACGGGTGCCGAAGTTGTATGGTTTCTCTATACATCACAGGTGCTGAAGTTTTCCAGTTTAGAATTGTGGTTTCCCTATACATCACGGGTGGTGAAGTTTTTCGATTTAAAATTGTGGTTTCTCTACACATCACGGGTATTACAGTTTTCTGGTTTAGAATTCTGGTTTCTCTATACATCACGGGTGTTGAAGTTTTCCGGTTTAGAATTGTGGTTTCTCTATATATCACTAGGGTTGAAACTGTCTGGTTTATAAATCTGGTTTCTCATTACATTATGAGGGTTGAAACTGTCTGGTTTAGAATTCTGGTTTCTCTGTAAATCACGGGTGCTGACGTTTTCTGGTTTAGAATTCTTGTTTCTCTATACATTACGGGTGTTACAGCTTTCTGGTTTAGAATTCTTGTTGCTCTATACATCACAGGTGTTGAAGATTTCTGGTTTAGAATTTTGGTTTTTCTATACACCATGGGTGTTGAAGTTTTCTGGTTTCTCTATACATCACGGGGGTTGAAATTGTCTGGTTTAGAATCCTGGTTTCTCTATACATTATGGGGGTTGATAATGTCTGGTTTAGAATTCTGGTTTCTCTATACATCACGGAGCTTGAAACTGTCTCGTTTAGAATTCTGGTTCCTCTATACACCACGGGTGTTGAAGTTTTCTGGTTTAGAATTCTGGTTTCGCTAGACACCTCTGGTGGTGAAACTTTCTACTTTAGATTATCGTCTTCATGTCTATGTTCTGGTGGTTCGTACATTATGTGAAGATAAAACTCGTAACAAACCATCGTCTGTCCAGACGGATAGGTGCCAGCAATAGCAGCTAGGTACCGTGTGTCCCCGAAAATAAGACCTACCCCTATCATAAGCCCTAGCACGATTTTTCAGGATGCTTTTAATAGTTACGATCGTCAGCTAAAATGAGAGACTAATTGCCGAATCGACAGTCGAATCGCCAGTCGGAGTCTGGGTTTAGAGAATTATGACGATGTTCATATATAAATAAGACACCCCCCACCCCCTCCCCGAAACCGAACATAAGCCTTAGTGCATTTTTTCAAGCTAAAATTAATATAAGACCTGGTCTTAGTTTCAGGGAAACACGGCAAAATAAGTTATTTTAAATAAAATGCCCGCCTCCTCTGGGATTCGAATACCAGACTACCAGATCGACAGGCCAGCTTTCTAACTACAGCAGTACTGCGGCGCCTCCAGATATAATAAAGTAAGAGCTCCACAAGTTCAACACATAAAAGGCCAAGTTGAGGGTTATTCTGGGGAAAGTCCGGCACGCGGCAGGATTGGACAATATTTATGAAGTGTTGTCTGGGGCAATGGCATACAGATGGGACCTGGTGAATGAGACGAGGGCAGACGTGTTTGCCTTTTGATATGAATCGGGTGGAGATTGGAAGCTGACCGGCTGAAGGTCATCGAGGGAATCCAGGATCGCGATTTATGTGTTGTTTTGGTGGCAGGGCGGCAGAGGAAGAAGCAATGGTGTTTATTGTTTTGTGGAAGATTGGGTTTGTGTTCAGGAGTGTATGGGAGAAGGCAGTGGTGTGTAGGAGAAGGCAGTGGTGTGTGAGTTCGTGTGGTCTTGGTGTGGGAGAAGGTAGTGGTGTGTGGGTTCGTGTGGTCTTGGTGTGGGAGAGGGCAGTGGTGTGTGGGTTCGTGTGGTCTTGGTGTGGGACAAGGTAGTGGTGTGTGGGTTCGTGCGGTGTTGGTGTGGGAGAAGGTAGTGGTGTGGGTTGGTGTGGTGTTGGTGTGTGAGAGCAGCTGGCCGGAGATAGATGCCGGTAATGGTGTAGGCAGGGTCTCATTTTGTTTTCGCGTTCGCTGGCTTTGGACTTAACCGTAGTCCATATACGTGTTACTACTTCTAGTGCACTGGACTGGATTTTGTGTGTGTATTAGCTTTCCCTATTACCAGTGTCCCTCGCTATCAGGCGAACCCACTCCGACTTCTGAGGTACTTGTAATTTACGTCCCCAAATCAAGGACGAGAAATCAACATTTTAGTACAACTGGCCGGTGTAGGGATTGAGCCCGTTACCTCGGCACCAGCGTACCGGATATTGAAGAATGACCGCTTTTATCCATATGTGTTGTTGTTTGTCCATCAAGAATGATGATGACCATTCATATCATCCAGTGGGGTTGAAGGTATGGAGCCGTGAGTTCTAAGATGTCTGATAAGGCCTATTTTGGCTTGAAATGTTCCTTGACAATGTGGACAAAGAATGCTTGACGTGAGTAGTAGGATAGCGGGTAACTGATTAGGAAATCTGGATTGTGGTGCTGGATTGACCCCAATCCAGCTGGATTAGGGTTAGGGGTTAGGGGTTAGGGTTAGGGGTTAGGGGTAGGGGTTAGGGTTAGGGGTTAGGGGTTAGGGTTAGGGGTTAGGGTTAGGGTTTAGGGGTTAGGGTTAGGGTTTTTTGTCTGCTCCTAATTATACTTTCTGGATTGACCTCGCTGGATTGTCCCCAATCCAGCTCGGGGCCAGTGCGGGTAGGGTAGGTACTTAGGTCATATGTAAGGGGTGATACATCTAAGAAAAGACATGTTTTCTAAGAGCAGATAACTGTGTGTATAATATTTTAACTAATTGTAAAAAATAAATAAAAAACATAAATAAATAAACAACAACCAGGGGCGCGCGACGGCGGGCGCAGGAGCAAGCGCGGCCGATCGGTCGCGTGGAGCGGTCGACCAGTAAAACAGTGTCTTGTAGTACCCAAGTGGCCAGTCATTGCTGAGTGATCACTAGTCCGGTTATTGACGAGTACTGTGGTGGGGTTAGGTGGGTCGAAGTCTCGAACCGTGCCGGGTGTCATATGAAAATTATAATAAGTAAAAAGGTATATATGGCATGTATATTATCTGTAGTGGGTCGTAGTGGCTTATAAAACTATCATCATATAGATTACACCTCTTCAAATGAAAACCTTAAAAAAGTAAAGATGGCCTGTAGTAACGGTTGTAAGGGGGCGTGGCTTCGTGGTATTCGTTGTTAAGGGGTTGGTGAGTGGTGATGTACCTATATAACAGCTTCCGAACAATTTAAAGGGATGGGCGAGTGGCGAAGTGGCTAAGTAAATGCGTCGGTTCCTTGCTAAGAGACAGAGGAGTTGCTAGATAAAGGCTCCAGGTCGTTGTCAAGGGGTTGGTGAGTGTAAAAATAGCTAGATAACTGCTTCTGATCCTTGTTAAGAGGTGGGCGAGGGACGGATTGGTTGGATAATTACGCCCGTTCCTTGGTAAGAGCCAGGGTGATCGAGTGGAGAAGTGGGTAAATATAGGCATGGAGGTATACCACCGACACATTCAACGCATAATTTCGGCGTCGGTCGTCAGAAGACCAAGGATATTTTCATTATATGTCTATTTTAAAGGGGTCGACTGTTTGTTATAACGGGGTTACTATTATCTATAGTGGCTGGGACTTAAATACTATCAGCATACCGGTTACAGCTCTTCAAATGAAAACTTTGAAAAGTGTAAAGATGGCCGATGGTTTTAGTGGGTATGACTCTGTGATATTCGTTGTTAAGGGGTGGGGTGAGTGGGTGTGTAACTAGATAAACGCTTCCGAACACTATCATCGGGTTCGAATCCCAGTGGGGTGGTCTAGTGGTAGAAGAAATATTGATAATATTTGGTTACTTAGTTGTGATTTCGAGCTCGGTTTTATTAACCCGGTTAGTTATGTTTAGAAAAGTAGAGGTGGTGTGCTGGTTGCGGAGTATGTTTAGGGGGTACCCCAGACACCGTGGAAGTGACAGGTTCGAATCTCGGAACTTTGTCGTGGGTAAGATTTCCAGTCATCAAGGTGTGGGTGTCGCCGCGGCCACAAGTCCCACCGCTGTTGAAAAAAACAGGCAGCAGTTTTCCCCCATTGTACCTACGAGTCACAAAATATAAGCTAACTTAACATTCAGAATATGACTTCAACAGCTGTTGCCAAAAATCAATACTTATTCTCATAACGACTAATCCGGGGGATTATCGTCATCGTAATGACCAAGTCAGGTTAATAATTTTTCTTATAGCTCCGCCATTGCAAATAGTTGCGATATTAATAAAGTTCATAAAAAGGGTTTGGGAAAGGGGGATTAAAAAGATTAACACCTATTGTCGGGACATCCAGAAAAAAATCAATAACACTACCCTCGATTTTTCTCAAAATTTGCCGTTTGGAGATTAGGGGTTAGGTGTATGTGTCCTTATTTAGTTAAAACAGGTGGTATGAGTAGGAGATATCACAAACATTTATCAGATGGCCACTCTGATCTTAAATATCAGTATTTCGTTATTTTGTGACATTGAAAACGCTTGTGGTTTTTAAAAGACGGATGGTGTACTATTTTTATTGGGTGGTTTATATAGTTTGACCAGTATGTAAAAGTTATAAGGGCACCTTTGCCAGCGCATCCGTAGCTGTTTTGTGACTTGTTGCCTATTACATCCGGGTTTTAAAAAAAACCCCAAAAATTTTTAAAATCAACCCCGGGCCATGCCTTTTTATAGCTGAAAACTGCAAAACATGGTAGAGCTACTTTAGGAAAGTATCTTTTGTACTTGTAAAAGGGTTTTTTAAAACTGCTTATAGTTTGGTTGCAGTATTATTGGGGAAAGCGGCCGTTATTTTCTACATTATCAAAGTATGTTCCCTTAAAGAGCGGTATAGTATCTATTTTGTCGGTACGTTGTATGTTTTTGTCCTGTTTTTTCCTTGTTTGTATTTGGAGGGGAGTTTCATGCGGTTGTCTAGTGAACTTTTTAAAAAAAAAAGTCTCAAAAATCCCCCAAAAAGCCCGGCAAAATTTGAGGCTTTTCAAATTGTCTGCCCCATTACCCCCGGGCCCCCCCCCATTAAAAAAAAAGTACGGGTTCCATTTTAAAATACTTAAACACCCTTTTATTTTTCATTACAGTTGTAAAATTTATATTAGTCAGTATGTTTTTCCCAATTTTTAAAAAAAACCCAAACCCCTTAAAACAGGATTTTGTTCAAAAGTTTTTTAAAAACCACCTCCTATCAAAACAAATTTTTTTTTTTTTCCTTTTAATGCTAAAAAACTACCCTTTTTTCCCCTTTCAAAATCCCTGCCTCTACCGTATGTTTTTAGTTTTGGTTTGAAGTAAAAACCCAAAATCTCACAAGAAAGACATGTATTACCCCAATGTCTAGGGCCTGTGGGAAACCCGGGTTTCATCCGGGCAACCCAAAAAGGGGCGTTGTATCTGTCACATGGTATGGATAAACAGCCCCAGGGGGCACGTGGTTTTTAAAAGGGGTACTACAGAAAAAAAAAAAAAAAAAACCCAAAGGTTTTTATGTTTTCCCATCGAACCAGGGGACCTAATTGTGATGACCACCATGTAAAGGGGGTGATTCTGCACCCTGTCAAAAAAGGGCCCTCGGAGGTTTTAAAAGGGTTTTTTTTTTCCAATTTTTCTCTCGCCTTTTTTTATTTCCGAGTCGTCATAGGGTCACCAAAAAATTTTAAACCCTTAAAAAAAACAAGAAAATACTAATACCAGGCCCTCATACACCACAAGGCCCGTTTCGAATATAATATACACAAACTATAATCAAGTCATTTACCCGTATTCAAATAAAACCCCGTTCTCATAACAAAAGAGAGAGATGTGAGGCCCCCGAGGCCAGTTGGGGGAGGTGTACCTTTTTTCTTAACATCTATGGGTTCATACACCGACGAGGTTTTTTTTAGCTATATTTTCAAAATAAAATTACCCGTGAAAAACAACAAGTTTCCCCCGGATCAGTCTTAGGCTTTCAATAACAAAGACATATCACGTACCCGCGTCCTGAACCCCGGGAAAGTTTTCGGGTTTCAGAGTTTGACATTTAAATTTAAATTTAATTTTTTCTGCCTGGCCAAAGGGGGGGTGGGGTTTTTTTGCATTTTTCCCCGGGCCCAAAAAAAACCTATTTCCCAAAAACTAATATATGTTTTTTAAAAAGTTTTCGGCTCATTTCCCCCTTTCCCCACCCCGACAAAAAATAAAAGGTTCTAGTTCCACTCCAACAGTTTAAAAAAAGAAAAAAAAAAATGTTAGCCAAATTAAATTTAAAAAAATTGGGCCCCAAAAAATAAAATATATCGACCAGAGTTAAAGTATAGTAAAAAAATGTTAGCCAAACTTAAAAAAACTCGGGGGTTTAAAATAAGGAAAAAATTTTCAACCAAGCGTATAAGATATAGGAAAAAGGCTAGTCAAAAATAATGAAATGTTTGGGCCCAAAAACAGAAAAGGAAAAAAAATTTAAAATTTTTTAAACCAAAACAAAATTTAAAAAAAAAAAAATTTGTAGGGGGAAAAAAAAAAGTAAAACCCAAAAATGACAAAAAAATTGGGGAGGAAAAATTTCCCAAAAAATTTTAAAAAGGTTGCCTGGAAAA
>JACEFZ010015915.1:0-14327 GCA_014155875.1 Cepaea nemoralis
AGGGAATTGTTGGGGTGTTTCCTTTTTCGAGAGTTTTTCCGGGGGATACAGCACAATATTTATTAGTCTTCTGGTGCTTACGATATTTTTGTAAGAAAAACGTTAATGAGTTGACGTATCGTGCAGGGGCATTGAAATAGTCTTAACCAATATCTAGAGCCGAGTTGTCTGACGTCAAATCTGTGTATATTTTCAGTATATTTTCCCTTTTCTTTCTCTCTTTCTTTTCGTTATATTTATATATGATATTTGTTGTGTTCGGATATATGTTTTTATTGTGATCTTTCGTCATTTCTGCTGTCTAGTGGTCTTTGTCAGTTTAAATTTATATATTACGCGCACTGTGGAGTCCCTACACAAGCTTGTGGTTTTACTGTGGTTTATTTCTGTGTCATCATCGTCTCCGTGTACTCAGCTTGTGAAGTCTAGCGTTGGATAGTCATCACTTAGTGTTATCATCCATTTGTTTGTATATGTATTTATATGTATGTTAACAATATTTCCAGGGACTTTATGAACTTTTGGTCATAGATATATAGATATAAGGGAGTATAGGTGATACTTCCCCCCTCACTACCTAGTGCTTATAGAGTGACTGGGTGAGTACAGAGTGATATTTTAGCACTACAAATTTTACGTACACAAGGAGTAGTGGTGTACTTAGGGAGGGCACACAAAGACTAGTAGCAGAGTCTTTACATTTATAATTGCCTGACAGACAGCAACGTGTCCACAAGTACAAGATGCCTACTTTAATGGACTATATTGAAGCAGGTGAAAGAATAGGCCTGAAAGGTAAAGAGTTACAAGAGTATGCCGAAACAAAAGAACAACAACAGATTGAAAGAGGCCAGAGACAAGCCGAAAGAGAACAGAGACAGGCAGAACTCGAGGCCAAGCGTCTACAGGAAGAAAAGTTAGCTGAGAGAGAACAAAGACAGGCTGAAATGGAAGCCAAGCGTCTACAGGAAGAAAAGTAGCTGAGAGAGAACAAAGACAGGCTGAAATGGAAGCCAAGCGTCTACAGGAAGAGAGAGAGAACACATGAGAATGGAAATTGAGAAAGAGAAGATTAAGATGGAAGCAGAAATTGCTATTAAAAGTTAGAATTTGCATCGAAGGGTCAAAGTGAGGAAAGTAAAAAACCTCGCAGTCGTCACAGAGATTAAAACTGCCATATTTTACGGACCGGGATTGCCTTGAGGCCTATCTTTCGAGATTCGAAGCACAGTGAAGGATTGGCATCCAAAAAGCGAGTACGCAATTAGACTGGGCGAGTTTTTAAAAGGGGAAAAGGCCCTAGAACAATTTTTAAATTTATTTAGAAAAAAGGGAAACAACTACACTACTTACGTCAACGTTTGCTGACTAAGTTCCAACTCACTGAGCAGGATATAGGAAAAATTTTAGACATTTAGTGCCAAAAGACAAATCAGATTTCACAACTTTGTTAACACGTAAAGAATCTTTTAAAAATGGATGGGCTTGCAGAATAGGGAAAGATTTTAATAAATTGTAATCTAATGTTAAGAGAAAAGGAAATATCTCATGAATTCTAATTTAGTGGCTTTCTTTGAGGAAGGGAACCCAAAAGGACATAGACACAATGTTCAGTTAGGGCAAAACTAATGACGGCACATCCTAACGTTTCTTTTGGGAAAACTAATGGTGGGAAATAGTCTGGCAGCGTAACAAAACGGGACCAAAATCCAGCATCAGCCCAAAGGGCGAAAAGTGTGGATTCCCACACAGAAAGGTGAAAACAAGAACTTCAAGATAATGGTTTCCGAGGAAACAATGTTGGTAGAGTAGGACGGTACCCATATAGAAGGGGGAACTTCCAGAGACGTCAAAATTATGCCGGATGTTGGAATTGTGGGAGCGGGGAGACACAAAATGGCAGATGTGAGCACAACCATCAGATGGCCCAACGAACAACATAAAAGGGAGAATTGTTAAATGTGGAAGGAAGGGCATTCAGTCATCAATGGGGGTGAGAGAACAGAGCACCAAATGCAGCCAAGAAATTGAGACGCTGAAAAATAAAGATTGTATGGGGCAAACCTCTTTTTAAAAAAATGGCAGCCATCTTAATATTGGTCAACAGTTAAAGCAGGATCGCGGCAAAAGGGGGAATTGAAGATGCATCAGGGGTTTTTTTAAATGATGGGCCCAGCGTTAACAATTAGGGATTCCGGATGTCGCCCATGGGGGTGAAAAAGATTTTTATAAAACCCTGGGATTATACAGGAAAAAAGATTAGATCTAA
Source organism: Cepaea nemoralis (assembly GCA_014155875.1). Taxonomy (NCBI): domain Eukaryota; kingdom Metazoa; phylum Mollusca; class Gastropoda; order Stylommatophora; family Helicidae; genus Cepaea; species Cepaea nemoralis. Next base: position 2,270 of record JACEFZ010015915.1, read on the forward strand.
CATTTAAGGGGACAGTAAATCTACCCAAGCCATAACAGTAAAAACACCATATAACGGAAGAGTGACAGCATGTGTTTTGACTCACCAGGGGCAGATTATCATGGGAAAATGTTATAGGAGTTAAAGAGTGTACAGAAGAGGAATAGTTTATTGGGAGCAAAAAATAGTGTAAGCAGTAACGAGGTAGTTACCACAAGAGAACCTAAATTAGAGAGTATAGCTGAGGTAAAGAGGCACTTGAAGTAGACACAGGAACTCAGGACAAGGATAGTACAGCGAGCAGATGAAATGGATCCCAAATATAGTGCTATGACTCCCAGAGACAAGATACTACTCTGAACAAATGCCCCAAGGGTGTAGGAGAGTAGAACATAGGCAGTCAAAGAAAGGGAGATGGTGCTTTGAGAGGAAGAACAATGTTCTCACTCGCAGGTTTTCAGATAGCAGAACTGCACGTGGGCAAGGAGCAGTACCTTTTGCACAGAGAGACCGATATACTAGAACAGCTCAGGATAGTGCATGTGCAGGGCACATAGGAAAAAAGGGGTATGCAGCAGAAAGCAAGGTGCCAGGTATATGGGCCAAATTTAATAAAGAGCTCAGACTAAACAGAGCTCAAGTGTAACGGTGCAATATGCAGATAGGAAAGTTGAGTCAGGTCAAAGAGTTTTCGCGACATTACTGACCCAGGGCTAGGGAAGCAAAAAAGATGTTGTAATTTAGAGGTACATGAGTCATGGGGACATGAAAGGGAGACACAGCATCGACAGAATCAGAGGTGGGTTTAAAGCAAGAACAGAACCACCTGATATAGGGTCGGTACACAAATAGTATTGGGGCGTGAAGTAGTAAGAGACCTGTGGGTACATAAGTATAATGCTTTTCTATGATGTATTATTATTATGATGTGATGTATTAGTTCATGCATTGATACACAAGATAGATGGTTGTATTTATGTGTGATGAATATAGGAGTGTACTATGAGCATTTGATGTATTATGTAGTGTGGTAGCTGAAGTAAGGTGCAGCCATACTTAGGGCTACCCAGGCTATATGTCTGGGTCACATGTTTAGTAAGTTTTAGTCTCCCAATATGTGAAAACGAAGTTTTCTTTTAAGAGGGGGGTAATGACATAAGCCTGGGTCACTGACATTGAGTTGAGTGACCGGGCAGGAGGAAGAATGGAGATGAGAGTGGGAGACAGTAAAGTGACTGATCTGGCTACGAGGAAAACAATCAACCCTCAGAAATAATGGGGCGGATATGAGTGGAAATCCCCAGGGGGGATGGGTCGAAAGAGAGTTGTGTGTTGTGTGAAGTGAGGAGACTAAAAAGTCAGTGAGAGAAGAGACCGACTGCGGGTCAGGTCGTTTAAGAGAGAGCTCCGTGTTGTGTTGTTCTGGTAGTTGTGAAGACAGGCCTGAACCCAGAGTGGGTTCTGTATTGAGTGTCGACCTAAACCCAGAGTGGGTTCTATAGTTGAGCAGTGGCTCCAACCCAATGTGTGGGTTGTATTGTGGGAGATCCAGCCGTGGATTGTAGCTGGATTACCTGTCTTGAGGATTGAGATTAGAAGCCAGCCGTGAGAAGGCATTGATGTGTGCTGGTTAAATTGTGAGGAGGATATTTATATTCTATGGATTACATTATGTTTCTGGATGTATAAACATGTTCCGTTTGTCCGTCTTATTTCTGTAATAAAGGATTATGTGCGCCAACGGAATCTTGTTTAATGCCTGGTGAATATGCACTGCGGGGGTGAGTTACATTGCAAGACAGATATCTCCATTGACACACCATGAGTATCGTTACCTAGACAACGACCATCACACAATAATATCATGAGCATATCATCGTAAGAACTTCGTGATAATATCATCAAGAAAACGTGTGACATTCACATTGCAGTTATTGTTTACATTGTAGTTATTGTTTACATTGTCGTTATGATTCACGTTGTAGTTATTGTTCGTTGTGTAGTCGTTCACACTGTAGTTATTGTTCGTTTTGCGTTGTTCACATTGCAGTTATTGTTCAAAATGTAGTTATTGTTTACATTGTAGTTATAATTCACATTGTAGTTATTGTTCGTTGTGTAGTCGTACACGATGTAGTTATTGTTCAAGAATATAACTATTAACACAGCCGAAAGACTGGTGACATGGTTAGATAGGCTCTAGTAAATACTGAATAATTATCCTGGTGATCGCCTTCTCTAGCTGTCCACATTATCTAAGTGATCACCTTACCATGCAGGCCATCTTATCTAGCTGACCATCTTACCATACTGACCACATTAATTAACTGATCACCCTATCTAACAGACCATCTTACCGTACTGACCACATTAACTAATTGATCACCCTATCTAACAGACCATCTTACCGTACTGACCACATTAACTAATTGATCACCCTATCTAACAGACCATCTTACCGTACTGACCACATTAACTAATTGATCACCCTATCTAACAGACCATCTTACCGTACTGACCACATTAACTAATTGATCACCCTATCTAAAAGACCATCTTACTGTACTGACCACATTAACTAATTGATCACCTGACCTTGCTACCAATCATAATTTACTGACCACCTTACCATGCTGACCAAATTAACATGTTATTTATATTAACCTAAAGACAACATTAACATGTTAATTACATTAACCTAAAGACTACATTAACATGTTAATTACTTTAACCTAAAGACTACATTAATATGCTAATTAAATTACCTAAAGACCACATTAACATGTTAATTACATTAATCTAACGACGACATTAACATGTTGTGATTACATTAACCTAAAGACCACATTAACATATTAATTACATTAACCTAACGACCACATTAACATGTTAATTACATTAACCTAAAGACTACATTAATATGTTAATTACATTAACCAAAAGACACATCATTAACATGCTGATTACATTAACCTAAAGACCACATTAACATGTTGATTACATTAACCTAAAGACCACATTAACATGTTAATTACATTAACCTAAAGACCACATTAATATGTTAATTACATTAACCAAAAGACACAACATTAAAATGCTGATAACAATAACCTAAATAGCACATTAACATGTTGATTACATTAACCTAAAGACCACATTGACCAACTGATCAACCTTGCCGACCAGTGTAACTTTATGTAGTCTCCAAACCATCTAACCTTTCTGAAATCTGACCTTTCTGACCACCTGAACTTGCCTGCTGATCATACTAACTGTCCACATTAAAATGTTGACTACATTAACTTGCTAATAACTGTGTTCTGCTGATCAACTTAACATGCTGAAAACGTGTTACCCGGCTTAACTTGTTACCCACCTTAACCATATGATAACTTTAACTTGCTGATCATGTTAACTTTTTATCACCTTAACTTGCTAAAGCCTTAAATTGCTGACCCCCTTACATTTCTCACCATCATAACTTGCTGTCCTTATTAATTTGATGACCGCATTTTTATGTCCACCTTAACTTCATGACCACCTTAACTAGATGACCACATTAACTTGATGACCACCTAAGCTTTATGACCACATTAACTTGATGACAAGAAAATCTAGATGACCACCTAAACTTTATGACCACGTTAATTTGATAACCACATTCACTTGATGCCCTGTTCAATTGCCATTACAATTTTCTCGAAGCCATTTCACGAACCAAGATCAACACCAGATTTATGTGATCACATTTTAAAAATCCCCCTCTAGAGGGACATAGTACATTCTTCTCTATTCCCCTTGCCTCGAGCATTTAATTCCCTGAATGGTAGAGTTGTGTTGAATAGAGTTGAGCTATGAACAGACATCAATGCACTCAGGACATTCCCAGATGCGCTCCATCCCCTCCTTCAATAGCCAGCGAAGAGTCACACTACTAATCGTTCCTACCGCTATCTGGTTGAAAGTTCTCCTGATCTTCCCTCTCAGATTTCAAATTCTACTAGAACCCCTGCCAATCACCAGCAATCTTATCCTTTCCATAAAAGGGTTCTCAATCTGTCCCTTCATCTTCTCCACGTGGTCCTATAGGCACACGACCACCTCTCTCTTGTCCATGGGCAATTGACCACCAAGAGGTTATTGGCAGAGAAAAAAGATAACGAAGATATCATATGGGCTTTCTCCATGCACTAACACAGAGTGGTGCGGTGACTTTGACTGTGGATTGTATTATAAATTATTTGATATTTGATAGATATTGTGTGTTAATTGCTTGTTGTCCACCGTGTACATTGATCTAATGCAGTTGCCAGGAGGGTTGAGGTGCTTGAATCTCTTGTCTCTGGGTAGAGAGGGCTCATGCTTGTTTACAGCGGCCCATCTTGGGGATGGAAAACTCCGATTATAAACCCCCATGTTTAAGGCGGACCGACGTGGCGATGACTGAATGGCCACGGGTGAGCAGGTCGTGAACGTGGAACGTTTGGTATGCGGGCGGGGCGGCGCAGGCGTATGGACTATGCGGAACATCCCCTGCCACTTCCCTAGCGTTCAGGCTCTACTAGAGTGGCCGCTTAGTCTCTGCATTTAAATCAAACTAAATATAGAAAATAAAATGAATTATCGCCGAAGCAACGAAGTTCGTGCTTTGTGCTCGATACCTTTAACAAGGTAAGGTAGCAAGGTAGCGTGGTGGTTTGAGGCGTTTTAGACTCAAGTGTCACCGTCTAGGACTCAGGAACATCCGTATTCTATATTGGAACTGTGCCAGTGTAAAACAACGGGGCTCTATTTTAGAAACCCTAGTTTACAGGAACGACATTGTAGCACTCCAGGAGACGAGACTGGGCGATCAGCTACTCCAAATTGCCAGCTTCAGATGTTTCTACAACAGACGACATCTGGGAATGGCGATTCTCGTTCGCGACAGCATGGTGGCGTCAGAGCTAGACATGTCCAGTTGGGACAGTGACGATATACAAATACAGGCGTTGAGAGTTCATTCCAGTATACCATTCGTGTTGGTTAATGTTTATGCCACGAGAGAAATGTTATTTTCTGTGGTGACTTCAACGCTAAAGGCAGATCATGGGGAAACACTTCCTCCAATACACAGGGGGATGAGCTCGAGACTGCACTGGAAACCATCGACCTGGTTTGTATCAACAGTGGCTGTGTCACCAGCACAGCAAGCCGTCCGGGCGATGAGGACAGTGCTATTGATCTGGCGCTAGTTTCACCTTCACTCACTACAGTGTGCAGATGGGGTGTCCTAGGACACCATGGCAGCGACCATCACCCTTGCAGCATACTGGTGGAGAAAGGCAGAACCAGGCAGCACAAGCTAAAGGTAAAGACGTTCCAGTATGACAGTACAGGGCAAGATGTGGTGAGTAAAATAAGACGTGACAAGCGCAGAACGTTTCAGAGCAGGAAAAAAAGCTGTGAGCAGCCACCGTGGTGGAGTTTCGAGGTGAAGAAGGCTTGGGGGTATAAGCGTAGTGCTGTAAGGAGATGGCAAAATGCCAAGAAGAACAGAGCTGGTCATCCTAGTCCCTGCTTGCACTTAGAAAGAGAGATGCACACAAAAGTAAGCTACTTCAGAAAACTGGTCACGGTTGTTAAAAGCGAAAAATGGGCAGATGTGTGTCAAAGAGTAAGCACAGACAAGTCACTGAAATTGTTCTGGCGACTACATAAAAGCATGTGTGATGTAGTCAAGAATAAGAGCATTTCTGACTTTCAAGGTGCTGACCTCATCTGGCAGAGGACTGACGAGGACAAGGGCAAAGCCCTCTTTGAACGCTACCTTGAGCAGAGCAACCAGACAGACATGGGAGGCCGAAATCTGGCCAAGGAGGTCACCTCAGACAGATGCAAGGCCCAGAACACTTCGGATGAAGACACAGTGACAGTGAAAGAAATCAAGGCTGTGCTTCGACGATCAAAAAACAGTGCTCCAGGTCCTGATGGCATAAGATACGACGACATAAATAGGTGTACCGACAATGAGCTAGAGAAACTAGCAGACATGTACAACAACAGTATAGGGAGTGCTAGCATCAAGGAGGAATGGTTACACAGCTATCTGATTCCCTTGCCGAAGCCTGACAAAGACCACAAAAAAATTCAGGGATATCGAATTATAACCATGCAGATTACAATAGGCAAGCTGCTGGAGAAGGTAATTGCCAGGAAAATATCAAGCCAACTAGAGAGGCAAGGTGTTTTCCCACCTACCCTGGGCGGGTACCATCCAAAAAGAGAAACCTGGACCAATGCAGCAGTCTTTGCCCAGGATGTCTATGAATGTTTCCACTCAGGCACTGAAACCGTTGCTGCAGCGATTGATCTTGAGGACGCATACAACAGAGTACCACTGCATTTTTTAATGTTTCAGCTTCTCGAACTAAACGTAAGTCCATTCCTCCTTAGTTGGATCGCTGCAGCCCTCTTCCAACGGAAAGTAGTTTTTAGATGTGGCAGTTGGACTTCGGAACCAACAACAATATATCCTGGCCTACCACAGGGATCACCATTATCTCCGGTACTGTTCAACGCCTACACAGTGAGAATCACCAGTGAGCAGATCACATGGATCCTGGCAGGACATTGTCATATGCCGATGATGTTTTAGTGTATCGTCAGGGTAAGGATAGAGAGGAGGTTGCTGTGGAACTACAAACCGAACTCAATCGCATAAGTACTTGGTGTGATGAAGCTGGGGCAATGGTCAACCCAACAAAGGCAACAGTGACTTGGTTCTCGTTGAATAATCATATTGTCAACAATCCAACACCAACTGCTAATGCTGTGTTCAGAGACGGTGGAAAGAACGCAGGCAATGAATTACCTGGGGATACGGTTTGATCGAAGCCTTGCTTATAATGTGCACATAGACCAGGTGATAACAAAGGCCAAGCGGGGTTTGGCAGCGATGCGGGTGATGGCGGCAGCAAACTGTGAGCAGCGCTATCTATGTCTTCTGTACGAGGGGCTGGTCATGTCTGTTTTGAAGTATGCAATGGCAATCCTGACTCTCAGCCATAAGCAGATAGAAAGGATGGAAAGGATACAGAATGAAGCTATGCGCATTATTCTTGGATGTACAAGAGATACAGCATGCAGGGCGATGCGCTACCTTCTTGATTTTCCAACCATTGAAGAGAGAATACAAGGTTGCAGGGCACGCGCCTACCTCAGAATTAACGCAAACACACAACATCCACTGCATAGTGAAATTAGGAAGGTGAAGGGCAGCAGGTTAAAAAGAGGACGGTCGTGGATGGGTCAAGCCGAAGACATTCTTCAACAGGTGTGTTCACTTGAGGACTTAGAACCTGGCGAGGAGTGGGTGCAAGTGCCAACAGACTTCTGCACATCCTTTTCAGTTTGCATCCAACTAGATAGAAAATGCAGACAAGAAAATCCGGCTGCTGTTGAGGCTGAAGTACAAGCGTTGATTTTCGAGAATTCGCTAGACGGTGACGCGGTCATCTACACAGATGGGTCGGTCGTCCGACATGTGAGAAGCTCATGGGCCTTTACAGCTCGTGCCGGAGGGAGAATTGTGAAGGAGGACTCTGGTGCTTTCACTGAAACCACAAGTAGCCTGACCATGGAAGTCATGGCAGTAAGTAAAGCAATAACATGGCTCGAGACACAGACATTCACTAGGGCTTGTTTCCTTAGCGACTCAATGAACATGATCAAGAGGATAGAGGAGGGGTCGATCCGAAGAGAATGGTTGCTGCCTCTGGAGCGGTCTCGACTGGCAAAGATTAGTTTCATCTTCGTGCCAGGGCATGCGGGAGTACAAGGAAATGAGCGGGCTGACAAGCTCGCAGGTGAGGCTACTGTGGAGGGCGGACGCGCCATGGACCAGGCCGACATTCTGAATGCACTACGAGAAGTAAGACTTTTGCGAGAACCAAGTGATGACTGTGAATCTACAACAATGGCCAGACTGCGAGAGCAGCAAATTAAAAGAGGGGTGGCCAAACAAGAACACTACGCAGGAAGCCAAAGAAGATTGATAAACCAACACAGAACTGGCGTCGTTAGCCGCTACACGTTGCGGGATTTGCTGAGGAGGGGATCCGAGCACTTATGGACTGAATGGTTCCATGTGCAATGAGGATGATCTGTCGACTAACTAACTAACCTTTAACAACAGCCAGCGCGGAGAAAATGAGGCAGAGGAGAAGAGGTAAGGATAGGGGGAAGGAAAAGCAAGAAGATGGCTAGAGCCAGAAGGAGTTGGAGGAAAACGGATCGTTTGGGACTAAACAATATACGTGTTTGGTACTGGAATTGCCGTAGTGCAAAGCAGCGAGAACCCGAACGGTAGTCATGCCCTGGATGTCTTTTAATGCCCTGAGTGGTAACTATTCCCTAAATGTGTATTTTTCAAGATGTAATACATTCTAACAATGGCATCGTGTGTAAGTTTACAAGACGTGTTACTAACCTTGAGTGCAACCATCTCCCCAATATCCGTGACAGCAGTATTCTGTTGTATACTCCCCCACACACAAAAATCGGCAAGTTTGGAAATTGGAACATTCTTCCAATACACGTGGATAGGCTGTGTAGATGTTAATGTATATTTTACTATACATTAGACATATCTAGTGTACATTTCAAGTGGAAAAAAACGACATGAGATTGCAATAGTTTCAGGAATATTTGACGGAAAGATTTACTGTAAAGATATCATTATAAAGAAAGAAAGATGCATGATTTAGGGGACAATAAATAAGGGCCGTTCATTTGAAACCCGTTCCAATGGCTTTGTTACAAAAGCATGAAAAAAAACCACATTAACAGGTGTGGTAGAATTAAAGAAAGCATTCACTTTGAATGAATTATGCACCATGGGGTGGTCAGAAGAAGTCGCCGTAGGCATTCAGGCAAGCATCCCATTGCTTAGGTAGGCGGCGAATGCCATGTTATTGTCGTTGCTCACTGAACCAAATGTTTACCGCGTTCATTACGTCTGCATCTGTGTGAAATCGTTGCCTCATGAGAGCTTTTTTAGAGGTCCGAACAAATGAAAATTACATGGTTACAAATCTGGACTATAGGCTGGATGTTGCAGAATTTCCGACTTCTTCCAATCTAATGCTTCCTGCGCAATCATTGCAACATGTGGACGAGCATTATCGTGCAACAAAATCACACCGCGAGAAATCATGCCGGGTCATTTATTCTTAATGGGATTTTGCAGCCTGTCTAGTGTTTCCAAGTAGTGCGTAGAGTTGATGTTGACACTAGGTTTTTTAAAGTCATCCAACAAAAGCCCTTCATGGTAAAAAAAAAATATGCACTCAGCACAAACTTGCCAGCGGAACCAGTAACTTGAATTTTTTGGCTTTTGGTGATCCAGCATGCTTCCATAGCATGCTTTCTCTATTTTGCTGCTCGGTTCAAAGTGGTGACACCATGATTCATCGCCTGCCACTATGCGGAAGAGAAATGCATCACCCTCCACTCTGTAACGCAGCAAGTGGTTCAAACACCATCCCATGCGCTCCACTTTTGTGGTCGGTCAACACCCGTGGTACCCACTGTGACCATATCTTCCGATATTGCACTTTCTTTTGAATTGTCCCAATTGACACATCAAATTCTTTCGCTAGCGAACGTATGCTTCGACAATGGTTCATCTGTACTACTGCATCAATTTTTGCGATGTTTTTTTTTTCTATTGCAACAATACGCGCTTGACCCGGCCGTCGAAGATCTGTCGTGAACTGACATCCTTTCCGAAACACTTCGTGCCCAGTCTGTCACTGTCGTCTTCGACACACATTTGTTACCGTACGCTGCCTGCATTCTTCGATGAATGTCCACTGGTCGACATCCTTCAAATGAAAGAAACTGAATCACCGCTCTTTGAGCTTCTTTGGACGGATTTTGGATCAACCCGGCTATTTTCTCAACGGTCACAAACAGAACCTATGCATCATGGGACGATAAGCATGTGCTATTTTATTCATTGGTCAGTACTTATCACACGACTATGACATGATCATGTTCAACGTACGCAATTACGCGCTTTGCGGCACGAACGGATTCCAAATGAAAGCTCCTAAAACAACAATATGTATATGTGAGAGAAATGTGTAGTTTGTAGTGGACATTGTTGATGTCTTTTCTGGAGAGATAATTGTCTGTCACGACTCTGCCATCATCTCTGTCATCTTTTATTGTAAGAAGTTTACGGCGCTTAGATTATTATTTGTTGTGCATGTCCTTTACCTTTCACGTTCATTTCTCACTGTCTCCTCTTCCTCTTTGCCTATTACTCCCCATACATTTCATTTGCCCTGTCTTTTTCATGTGGGAGCGTGCGACTGTTTGGTATATCACCACCACATCATCATTCGTGTGTGTGTGTGTGCGCGCGCGTGTATATGTGTTTGTGTGTGTAGATAAGTATGTCTGTTTGTGTGTGTGTGTAATCTAAAATGTAAGTAATGTTGTCCAGTGGTCCCTGGAATATACGTCACTCCGGTCTCTAAAATGTATATATCCTTATGTATATTATTCCAATTAAAGTTTAGATCGGTGTGTATGATATGGTCGAGAATACATGTGCTTTTTTGTGCATTTGGAACGCCATTCACGGTAAACGTGAATTTATTACCAGGGAGATTACATTTGGAACATTGTGAAATGTGTTGTGATACACAGTTAAAGGAGAAATTCCATCAAGTTGGTTTGGAAGAGTTCTATAAAACGTATTTGAACAAAGATAAATATCCTGCGTTTTACAAACATGCTCTGCCGATGCTTTCGCTTTTTGGAAACGCTTATGCACGTGAACAGCTTTTAAGTCGCATGAAGCACATCAAATCACAAGTAAGAACACGAATTAATTATGTTCATTTGGAAAACTGTTTGCGTGGAGCGACAAAATCAGTCGAGATCAATTTTGATGCACTTAGTTCTGCAAAGCAAAGTCATATGTCTCACTTTTAAATGATTTAAATTGTCTAATAAATATGTTTGATTCTCAGTTATGTTTTATTTTCGTCCAAACATGAATATACATGTTTTTTGTTTTTTTTTACATTAAGCCAGGCAAGCTTGTTACCACGATCTCGGCTACTGGGAAGCGACGAAGTGGTGAAAGCTGTAGCACGCTTGCTTGTTTACTTTAATTAACCAAAAACAAAATTAGATGTGTGGTCCGCAGGAAATATTATTTCTGAAACTTGGCCCTGCTGCTAAAAAGGTTGGCCACCCCTGCTAGATAATTCTGCCTTGTCTTCCCTCGTCCATATACAAGGATGTAAGCACGTGCCAATGTTCTTCCAATACCCGAAATATCTAGTGTTGCTATCGTACTTGTGTAAACATTTCGAATTAGAGGCAGACTGCATTCGTAACATTGCAATTTGGTTACGGTTGTGTGTACAACATAGCATGCACCATATGCATGACCATCATCATCATCATCATCATCATCATCATCATCATCATCATCATCATCATCATCATCAACATCACGGGAAATGTCCAAGAGCGCAAGAAATGACATCTGTACTATGTGTCCCTTGTAAGTTTGGTCTCAGTCTTCAGCACCACCCTCTGAATCTACCTAGTACATACTTCTTCTGTCTGCCGTGTCTCTATCAACCTTCATCTTTCCGACTGACACATCCTTCTTCAAATCTTTTTATATCAACATGCGCTCCAAAACCCACAGTTGTTATTGTCCTGTAGTGAGTAATCATATTTCTTTGTGGGATGATCTTGGGCAGGACTTGGAGACTGGAATTCGTAGTTTTCCGTGAAATTCTTAGTACCCTACTTAGAAACCACATCTGTGTGGCTCCCACTTAAAATTTGTATCATACAGCAAACACTTTAGAAACTAGATTCACTAGTGAAAACGAAAAGTTGAAACCATTACTTTACCAAAAACACCTCTTGGATGACATGGATCTCTTGAAAAACCGCAGGATATACATTCTGTATGGTAAACCGCCCCCCTGGGGGAATTTTTGGCTGCTTGCCCAAAAACCCTCTCAGCTAGGAGCCCTGGAAAATAGTTATGCCTGTTTTTGTA
>JACEFZ010015916.1:0-27500 GCA_014155875.1 Cepaea nemoralis
TACATGTGTAGTACTTAGTTTAACTCTTTCACTACCAAACAAAAACTGGGCTGTGACCAAACAGAAATTTATGGCAGAAAATTGGAACTAGGGGTGTGTTACAATAATGCTTTTAAAATGGTTAAGATGGTAGCAGATCTATTGTATTACATATCAAATTAAAGAGGATTGCACAAGGAACATGACAGTGTTAATAATTAATTGATAGGTTACAAATATTATGACAATAATGAGAGGTTTAATAATAACAACTGAAATTAAAGAGGTAAAAATTATTTAAAAAACTGCACTTATAAGGTGTTTTCTACACTCCTATACTGCTAATCATGTTTAATTTACTGAATAATCAAACAAACACCACTTGTCTTCAAGAATATAAACAGTATTGCTCATTAAAGTAACCCAAAAAGAAGTTTTGGTTCATATTCTGAACCATGTCTTTTTAACAAAAAATGACAAAAAATAATGGCTGAAATCTGGAAGGTGGGGTCTCTCACAGTAAAGTTATGAAAATGGTTAAAATTGTAGAAGAAATGTTGTATTATATATCAAAATAAAGGGGATTGCACAAGGAATATGTTGGTAGGAGAATTTCTGCTTTAGGTTGTAAATAAAATAAAAATAATAATATAATTTGTAAAATAATTGGACAAAAGTAGGTAAAAATAATGTAAACATTGCACTTAGAATGTGTTTTCTACACTCCTATACTGCTAATCATGTTTAATTTACTGAATAATCAAACAAACACCACTTGTCTTCAAGAATATAAACAGTATTGCTCATTTAAATCACCCAAAAGGAAGTTTTGGTGCATATTCTGAACCATGTCTTTTTCACAAAAATGAAAAAAACTAATGGCCGAAATCTGGAAATTGGTGTATGTCGCAATAATGTTATGAAAATGGTTAAAATTGTAGCAGAAATGTTGTATTATATATCAAAATAAAGGGGATTGCACAAGGAATATGTTGGTAGGAGAATTTCTGCTTTAGGTTGTAAATAAAATAAAAATAATAATATAATTTGTAAAATAATTGGACAAAAGTAGGTAAAAATAATGTAAACATTGCACTTACCAAGGGGGCGTTGTTATCCAATATCCTGATCACTGCTAATCCTGTTGAATTTACTGCACAAACAACACTTTTCTAAACTATAAATACAATTGCTCCGAATCAATCATCCGAAAAGAAGTTTTGCCGCAGATTCTGAATCATGTATTTTTCTTTTTTCAGACAAAAATTAGGAAAACACTTGGCAGATTTACATTTAATTGTCATGTCTGTTTGTTTTTATTTACTATATGTGGCAGTCTATTTGTGATAGGCTGCAAAGCAAACTTTGGCGCACAAGTCTGGTCTATTAGTGCAGCCGGAGCAACAAAAGATGATATGTGTCGTTTAGTTCGAGTGCTGCAAAAAACACAGTCTCTATTGACACCGACAAATTCTATTAAATGCTTGGCTCATGTAAATCTTTCGGCATAATTTCCTGCAACAGACTGAAATTCTTCGGCAGGCAGAGTGTCAAACTTTCAGGATTACTCTGAGCTACTTCGCGATGAGCACTTTCCTTTACTTGAAATCCTTCTATGACAATTTTTATCCTCCTTTCTCTGTTTGCCATATGGAATGTAGGATGTGAGCATTGATCTGTGCAATTTCAAAGATCTAGTAGTAGATCTTCTTCCACCACTTAATGGTTTTCCTATCATGGATATTATATCCAACCATTTGGTCCATTCTGTCGCAGCCATTCATCGCCGTGTTATTTTCATGGAGACCATCTTCGGCTTGCTTTGCGGTTTTCGCAATCCGCTCTCAACAGTTCTAACTACAGACTTGGTAGAGACAACAATGCATGGTTTTTTTTAGCTTTATTTAGCCCTTCCACCAAATAATCATTTCATCAATGGACACATTTTCAAATGGGTGAAATGCTTCCTGGATATTTATTCTTCAGAATCATGTAAACAAGAGGATCAATTTTTATTTTTTTATTTTTGGCCTCAGGTTCACATACGTGAAATATGGTGTGATAAATAAATTCTAATTGATTACTGGGAAACGTAGTGCCATACCAAGGAGTATATAAATGTGCACTTGTACACCGGTAGTCTTTGATACATGGTCTTGGATCAAGTCCCATAGCAATAATGACAGACGTAAACTTCAGCCATTCGGGCTTCGTTGTCAGACACTCAGCTGTTGACGAACATTCACTGGTTTTTCTTTATCACCACGTGCTAAAACTTTAGGCACAACTAAAACTTCTTTCTAAATATTCACTGATATCGGAATCACTATTGTTTAAAACAATTATAAACAATAATCTAGTTTGATCTCAAGTCATACTACGTGGACGCAAACTGGTGGGCGTTTCCATTGTGAAAAACCAAAACAAACAAATTAACACTACCTTAAAACTGAAAATTCACAAGAATCCAATTTAGAAAACGATTGACCGGACCAAGATGGCGTAGAGATCTTTCGGCTGTACGACTTTTTAGTTTACTGTAACTTAAAATTCCGAAACGGAGCAGAAATATGTGAAATAAACCACTGATCATTTTGTGGGACGAAAAGGGCGGACTGCCATCTCAGGAAATACATCGTGTCCACAGATGGGATCACGGTAGCGAAAGAGTTAATAGTGAGTTTAATTTAGTAGTTAGAATAATATACTTAGTTTAGCAGTTAGGATACATCTAAGCACCACTACTTGGAATGCCTAATCATGTATTGCACACAGTGGAGTAATTCATGATTGAGGCTATCCCAACTCGTGACGCTTGGAAATACACCACACATTCAGCACACACGTTACACAAACCTTAAAACTCAACACTATCAATTTAAAATACAGTCACTTTATTAGAAACAGCAACTTATTAGTCAACACACTAACAAGCCAACAGGGACACATGTAGTCTGAGGAGGATAAAATAACAAGGTAACTACATATTTAGCATTACACAACATACGAGAGTAAAAGTGTATTGAAATGCACACACAGATCAAGATTTGAAGGTGTACTTATTTAGCCAGGACTTCGGTCTTGTTAACCCTCTTTAATACAGAGGTTAATTGTCTTGGTACCAGTGGGGTACTATGAGAAGGGCGGGTTGTAAATACAACTACTAAAACGTCACGTAACTTCGGTCAGATAAGCATTGGTAAGGACACGAGAGACAGAGTGATCTCTTCACCAAATCAGAGAAGTGTTGTATGGGAGAATACATGAGTTTTTAGTGCCAGTATGTAGGTTACCAAGTTACTGTCCACCAAACTACCAACTTTATGTGATTCGGTGACAGAATTAGAACAGATCTAATTACCCAAGAACAAATCATATCAGGGGGGAGGGGGGAATCCTGTCACCGCCTCACCTTTAGATATATTATTAAAGGGCTGCAACTCCAGCCCAAGGGATAGAAGCGAGTCGCTCAGGGCCCGAGTAATCTAGAGCTTTCTCGAAAGACTGGTCATCGAGTCCATGGTTCCGTGGACACTGACGTGGCCCGCCTATTGCGGGGTCCACGAGGAACTCGGACAGAGTTACCGCCCGTGTCGGATTGGGACACGTGGAGACCGGCAGAGGACAGACGGACTTGAGAGAGGCAACAAGGCCTGCCTGAGAGGGACTCAATAGATATTCATAGATATATATATACATAGGCTAGATAGTGTGCTAGATTGTTGTATGATAACTATGTGGTTGATGTTAACTATCTGTGATATGTAATATAGCGCGGGCTGTTAACCCACTGCGCCAACGCAATACAATAAATGTTCTATATCATAGCGAACGAAGTTATTGTTGCCTGTGTGAACCCGAGCTCAGTTACCTAGATAGGAGCAAGACGATGACAATATCGAGAAGCAGAATTGGTATTCGTGATCTTACAGACAGAAGTGTGGACAAGACGCTTCTTTATAGGAAACCTAAGTATTTAACATATCGAGAAGCAGAATTGGTATTCGTGATCTTACAGACAGAAGTGTGGACAAGACGCTTCTTTATAGGAAACCTTAGTATTTAACACATCGAGAAGCAGAATTGGTATTCGTGATCTTACAGACAGAAGTGTGGACAAGACGCTTCTTTATAGGAAACCTTAGTATTTAACACATCGAGAAGCAGAATTGGTATTCGTGATCTTACAGACAGAAGTGTGGACAAGACGCTTCTTTATAGGAAACCTTAGTATTTAACACATCGAGAAGCAGAATTGGTATTCGTGATCTTACAGACAGAAGTGTGGACAAGACGCTTCTTTATAGGAAACCTTAGTATTTAACATATCGAGAAGCATAATTTATATTCGTGATCTTACAGACAGAAGTGTGGACAAGACGCTTCTTTATAGGAAACCTTAGTATTTAACATATCGAGAAGCAGAATTGGTATTCGTGATCTTACAGACAGAAGTGTGGACAAGACGCTTCTTTATAGGAAACCTTAGTATTTAACACATCGAGAAGCAGAACTGGTATTCGTGATCTTACAGACAGAAGTGTGGACAAGACGCTTCTTTACAGGAAACCTTAGTATTTAACACATCGAGAAGCAGAATTGGTATTCGTGATCTTACAGACAGAAGTGTGGACAAGAGCTTCTTTATAGGAAACCTTAGTATTTAACATATCGAGAAGCAGAATTGGTATTCGTGATCTTACAGACAGAAGTGTGGACCAGACGCTTCTTTATAGGAAACCTTAGTATTTAACACATCGAGAAGCAGTATTGGTAAGCTTTGCTAGAATCACAGGTGATAAAATGAACATTGCGGCTAGAGCCTTCGTCAGCACTCAATAAACATACGCGGTTACGACTTACAAAACACACACACGTTACTTGTATCTATCTTCATATAATTGGTCTGTTATGTGATAGCGCCATCACATTTTGTAGGCCTTAGAGCAAGGAGGAATAGGTGGCCAATCCTTCTCTCTCTCTTTGGCAAGCAGCGAGTTCAAGAGTAAAATCCGAGTCCGACCGTGTCCATGTTGTTACCAGCGCAATGTTAAAACTGTTAATTCTTCATGTGACCTGTTGTATGGTTGGACAGAGTTTGCAGTCACATCACCGCATTTTATTTCATTATTTGAAGAGGGAATCTACAACGCATGTCTTACCATCCTACGACTACCGGACCTTAATATCCTGTAAGCACAGATTAAAGAAAAACAGCCCCATCAATATATCGAACAGTCTGCATTACAGACACAAAAAACCGTCCTGCCAATAAACCCACAGAAATAGACATGCTTATAGATTTTGATGAGCCTGGTTATTGCCACACAAACATGTCCACTTGTACATAGACCCCAGGCATAAGGGGCTGAAATCAATATGTCTCAATGCAGTTAAAAGTGCTAGTTCAGGCTATGATTGGGTTATATGCAGTCCAGTGGGACTGGCAAGTATTCATACAGTTGCATCGGCGTATGTGGCGATCAAGAATGGAGGAGCTGATGTCTACATAAGGCACAATAGTAGCAAGATTATCAGAAAGGATGTTTAAAATTGAAAGACAGCAACCAGT
The DNA here is from genome assembly GCA_014155875.1 of Cepaea nemoralis. NCBI lineage: Eukaryota > Metazoa > Mollusca > Gastropoda > Stylommatophora > Helicidae > Cepaea > Cepaea nemoralis. Next base: position 5,552 of record JACEFZ010015916.1, read on the forward strand.
AAAAGAAAACAATCTTTCCAATAAAAGAAAGCAATCTGTTTTGCTTCAGCATACGTTGAGACACTTCACAACATTAAACTAAAACATCACTAAGTACAATAATGCTCTTCACCTATTCCAGATCAACCCGTGATGGCAGTGAAAGCACTGGAAATGAATATCTGCTGTGTAAGATATGACCAACTTCAGCAGCATCTAAAGACCCTAAACCATTTCCCTACACAGATTACCTTCCCTACGGAATTACTGAAAATGAGAGAACTGATGACTTGACAAACATTTGCAGCGGAATGGAACAGTTCAGCTTTCGCTGTCATACCGAGAAGAATACATCATTAGCCCGTATTCTATGGACCACTGAGTGGACTGAAAAAGACAGTTAAATTCATACAAGAGACAACATTGCAGTTATAGACAAATTTCAAGCGAACGAAAGAAGAAGAAGATTATCATATATATATATATATATATATATATATATATATATATATATATATATATATATATATATATATATATATATATATATATATATATATATATATATATGTTAGAGAAATAATCTACGTATGTATAACATACCTTATGATTCCACCAATAATGGCAATCGCTAACTACCGTTTTTCCACCTATGTACTGATCAATGCAGATTTACTGACCATATGTACCGCCTCATGTGACTGTTCACGTGGTGGACCTGGAACCCTGAACACATTCCCCTGGACTACTGAACTTACAGAGATACTTCGGGTGGTTGTATACGATGTAGAGTTTGAAAACATTTTACGAAAAAAAAAATGTGACTGTCTTTAGAGAAGCGAAAATCCCAACTGCACCTCCCCGCGGTAGAGGATTGAAACACACTACGGTGTGGCTAACACAGCTCTGGGGACCGAGTATCCACCGGAATAAGTGGACAACTCTGCAGCTGAGCAGAGCAGGGCACTCACTTGTCCTGACAGTCGGAAATGGCTGTCGAAGGCAGAGGTAAAAGACCACCATGTGAATGTGGAAGGCAAGGGGAAACCACCACATTATCTTCCCAAGACTTCATGGCAAAACATATATCAGAGTTAGTGAACGACGTTAATGGCTGTCTTAGGACATCCTCGTCCGGTAGGGACAGTCATGAGCCACAGGTGATACCAGACCGTCATCCAGCTACTGATGGCAAAATCATAACTAAAATAAATAAATTTAGAGTAGGAACATGGAATGTTAGGACATTAAATGAGCTAGGAAAGTTGACCAATGTTCTAAGAGAAATGGATAGCATGAATATGAATATACTAGGCGTTAGTGAGATGAGATGGAAGGGATCGGGCAAAATTATAGCTGACAATCACACAATAATTTATTCTGGAGGGGATACACATGAGAAAGGTGTAGGAATAATATTAGATGAAAAAACAGCCAAGTCAATTAATGGATACTGGTGTATTTCAGATAGAGTTATTATGGTAAAAATCAAAGGCAAACCAATAGATATAAATATTATACAAGTATATGCACCAACAACAAGCAGTAGTGATGAAGAAATACAACACTTTTATGACGAAATAGAAATGGTGATGGCTCAAATTGGATCACAAGAAATAAAAATAATACTTGGTGATTTTAATGCAAAAGTAGGAAAGGGAAAAATGGAGGATGTAGTGGGGAATTATGGTTTAGGTACAAGAAATGAAAGAGGGGAAAAGCTAATAGAATGGGCAAATATCAATGATATGATAATTGGAAACACATGGTTTAAACACCATAAAAGACGACTGTACACATGGAAAAGCCCTGATAAGAAAATACGCAACCAAATTGACTACATACTAATTAATAAAAGATTTAGAAATGCTTTAATTAATGTAAAGACAATGCCTGGTGCTGACTGTAATAGTGATCATGTACCACTATGTGGACAAATAAAAGTAAGATTAAAGAGAGGGAAAAAAATGGTTAAGAACATGAGACTTAATAAAGAGGTTCTGAAAATAGATAAAGAAATGCAAGAACAATACAGAGTGACTGTGAAAAATAGGTACAATGCAATAGCTAAAATACAGAGTATAGATGAACAATGGGAAATGTTAAGGGACTCCATTCATCAAACTAGCAAAGAAGTATTACCGGAGAGAGGCAAAATAGCTAAGAAAAAATGGATGAATGAAGAAATCTTAAAACTGATGGACAAAAGAAAACAGAGTAAAAATGACAAACAAGAATACGCTAAGATAAATAAAGAAATAAAAGATAAATGTGGGAAGGCTAAAGAAAGTTGGTTAAACGAGCAATGCAAAAGAATTGAATTAAATTCCATTAAAGATACAAAAAATATGCACAGACAAATCAGTGAGCTTACAGGAAGAAAAATAAGAATAAATACAGGGTGTTTGAAATCAAAAACAGGAAAGATATTATTAGAGGAAGGTGCTATAATGAAGAGGTGGAATGAGTATATAAGAGAATTATATGATGGAGAAAGGGAAGAATTAACAGAAGATAGTAACTTAGAAGGTCCACCTATTCTGAAAGAAGAAGTCGCTGACGCTATGAAACGTATGAAGAAAGGAAAAACAGCTGGGCCAGATGAAATCACAATAGAAGAATTAGAAGTATTGGGAGAATTTGGAGTAGATATATTAACCAAAATGTTGAATGATATTTACAGCAGTGGATATTTACCCAGTGATATGCTGAGATCTGTATTTATAGCTATACCAAAAAGACCAGGAGCAATTGATTGTGAAGATTTTCGTACAATTAACCTTATAAACCATATCACTAAGCTTCTACTCAGAATCATAATGAGAAGAACCAAAAAGAAAATAAAAATGGAAATTAGTGAAGAACAGTATGGATTTGTGGAAGGAAAGGGCACAAACAATGCAATTTATACATTACGGACACTAATAGAAAGGTCAATAGAGAAACAGAGAGACATATATTTGTGCTTCATAGATTATACTAAGGCATTTGATAAAGTAAAACATGATGAACTGATTAAAATGTTGGAAGATATCAACATTGATGGAAAAGATTTAAGAATAATAAAGAATGTTTACTGGAACCAAGTAGCAGCAATTAAAATTGGAAATAAAGAGGGTAGTTACGAACAGATAAAGCTAGGAGTACGACAAGGGTGTGTCTTGTCACCAGATCTTTTCTCCCTGTATAGCGAAGTAATAATGAGAGAAATCAAAGAGATGCCAGGAATACTAGTTGGAGGTTATAATATAAATAATATACGCTATGCAGATGACACAGTATTGGTGGCGGACAATTCAACAGACCTACAACAATTATTAGATGTTGTAGTAACAGAGAGTGCAAGGAAAGGACTCTCCTTGAATATCAAGAAAACAGTAACAATGGTAATATCAAAGAAAATGGTGACACCAAAATGTGACATAGAAATAGAAGGGAAAATCCTTAACCAAGTGGATAATTTTAGATACCTAGGGGCATTTATAACATCAGATGGAAGATGTACAACAGAGATTAGGAGCAGAATAGGGCAGGCAAAAGCCGCATTTCAGAAAATGAAGAGTATCTTATGCAATAAGTCGCTATCACTGAATGTAAGAAAGAGAGTGCTGAAATGCTATGTAGAACCAGTTTTGCTGTATGGCAGTGAATCTTGGAATGTAAATGAACAAATTAAGAAGAAATTAGAAGCAACAGAGATGTGGTTCCTGAGACGAATGTTGCGAATTCCTTGGACTGCCAGAGTAACTAACGACGACTGCCTGAAACAGGCTAATGAAACTAGAACATTATATACAACAATAAGACAGAGACAAACATCTTTCTTCGGTCACGTGATGAGAAGAGAGGCATTGGAGAACATCGTAACAACTGGAAAGATCGAGGGGAAGAGAGGCAGAGGCAGACCAAGAGAAATGATGCTGGATGGATTGAGACAGTGGCATGGAGGAATATCAGCAGCAGAGTTGATCCAGAAAACCAAAGACCGAGATCTATAGAGAGCCATGAACGCCTACGCCAGCCAGCATGGCACTTGATGATGATGATGATTAGAGAAGCAATTGGCCGACATTTGACTAGAGAAATTAGGTGTAGACAGTCAATACCATTTGTGCATGTTGTGAGGGGAGACAAGCTGCCTCGAAGTTTAGTCGCTTAACGAGCGCGACTAAACTTCGAGGTTACTTTAACTAAGCGCCAAAGGAAAATATATCGCCAAATGTGACCACGCATTTGGACAGACGGGCGATATATCGTCATACCAGGATCATTGTCTTATTTGGTTTGTTTCGCTTATCTTCCGCAATTTCCGTGCTCACTGAACGGACATTTTCATTATAATAGTTGCTTGTTTGATTGTGTACCGTATATGGTCCAAACCTTCTTTTTGTTCGGCACTGAATACGTTAATGAAGAAAAGGACAATATAATAACAAATAAATATATGCATGAATGGCTTGGCGGAATGACACCATAATTCAAAGAATAAAGGTGTGATCAGAGGTTCTGACTATCGCGTGTGATGGGTAACTAGGATCCCCACCATTATCACCTTTGCGACGCATGAAGTAAAAGTAAACAAAAAACCCCTTAACTATCCCTTCATGTGTACTTAGCTATATTGTACCAGCTAAATCTTTTTGTAAACCAGGCTTCATAATCTATCATTCTGTTCCTGGCTCGACTTGGGAGCCAAGTTCAATTTGAAAAATCCGTCACAGTAGGGATTCGAACTCATGCCCACCGGACACCAGGAGAGCATTTAGAGTCTACGCTACAGAGGCTATCCATGGCTTTTGTTAGAGTATAGAGACTACACTACAGGGGCTATCCACGGCTTTTATTAGAGTTTAGAGACTTCACTACAGGAGCTATCTATGGCTGTTGAAAGAGTTTAGAGACTTCACTGCATGGGCTATCCATGGCTATTGTTAGAGTTTAGAGACTACACTGCAGGGACTATCCAAGGTTTATGTTAGAATTTGAAGACTACACTACAAGTGTTGTTTATGGCTTATGTTATAGTTTAGAGACTATGCTACAGGGGCTATCCATGGCTTATGTTAGAGTTTAGAGAATATGCTGCATGGGCTATCCGTTTCGTATGTTAGAGTTTAGAGACTAAGCTATGCTGGCTATCCATAGTTTACGTTAGAATTTAGAGACTGCGCTACAGCAAGTATCCATGGTTTATGTTAGAGTTTAGAGACTCCGCTAGAGGGGATATTCATGGCTTAAATAGACTGTAGAGAATAAGCTACAGGGGCTATCCATGGCTTATGGTAGAGTTTAGAGACTACGCTACATGGGCTATCCATGGCTTAGCGTAGAGTTTAGAGACTACGCTACATGGGCTATCCATGGCTTAGCGTAGAGTTTAGAGACTACGCTACATGGGCTATCCATGGCTTATGGTGGAGATAAATATCGAGAGACTTTAATGAGGGCAACACTCAGCACAAGACAGGCCATTCTATGATGATGCACCATTTCGTGCGGATTTTCAAATACTACGCGCTGCACAGTAGCGGCTGGCCGAGTGGCTAAGAATACCGGATTCTCCTTCGGGAGTTCCGGGTTCAAATCCTATGTAAGGTGTGGATTTTTTTTTTCTGTTGGAGGCAAAAAGAAAACCCTAACCTGCATAGTTCGCGGTGACTGCACTAGCCAGGCGGCCTTAATTACTCAGGGTCAAACCCCCCTCCCCCGCCCAGCCCACCTTCCTGTCCTACACAAGGCACTACAGGCAGTAGATGACAGTTGACAACACAGCCGGTAAGTTAGCACTGTTCATACAAACAATCTGTCACAGCACATGAGACATCAAGAGGGTGAGAGTACAAGTAACGTTGGCATCTACGAAAGTTGCACGGTCAACCACAATGACAACACAGCCGGTAAGTTAGCACTGTTCATACAAACAATCTGTCACAGCACATGAGACATCAACAGGGTGAGAGTACAAGTAACGTTGGCATCTACGAAAGTTGCACGGTCAACCACAATGACAACACAGCCGGTAAGTTAGCACTGTTCATACAAACAATCTGTCACAGCACATGAGACATCAACAGGGTGAGAGTACAAGTAACGTTGGCATCTACGAAAGTTGCACGGTCAACCACAATGACAACACAGCCGGTAAGTTAGCACTGTTCATACAAACAATCTGTCACAGCACATGAGACATCAACAGGGTGAGAGTACAAGTAACGTTGGCATCTACGAAAGTTGCACGGTCAACCACAATGACAACACAGCCGGTAAGTTAGCACTGTTCATACAAACAATCTGTCACAGCACATGAGACATCAACAGGGTGAGAGTACAAGTAACGTTGGCATCTACGAACATTGCACGGTCAACCACAATGACAACACAGCCGGTAAGTTAGCACTGTTCATACAAACAATCTGTCACAGCACATGAGACATCAACAGGGTGAGAGTACAAGTAACGTTGGCATCTACGAACATTGCACGGTCAACCACAATGACAACACAGCCGGTAAGTTAGCACTGTTCATACAAACAATCTGTCACAGCACATGAGACATCAACAGGGTGAGAGTACAAGTAACGTTGGCATCTACGAAAGTTGCACGGTCAACCACAATGACAACACAGCCGGTAAGTTAGCACTGTTCATACAAACAATCTGTCACAGCACATGAGACATCAACAGGGTGAGAGTACAAGTAACGTTGGCATCTACGAAAGTTGCACGGTCAACCACAATGACAACACAGCCGGTAAGTTAGTACTGTTCATACAAACAATCTGTCACAGCACATGAGACATCAACAGGGTGAGAGTACAAGTAACGTTGGCATCTACGAACATTGCACGGTCAACCACAATGACAACACAGCCGGTAAGTTAGCACTGTTCATACAAACAATCTGTCACAGCACATGAGACATCAACAGGGTGAGAGTACAAGTAACGTTGGCATCTACGAACATTGCACGGTCAACCACAATGACAACACAGCCGGTAAGTTAGCACTGTTCATACAAACAATCTGTCACAGCACATGAGACATCAACAGGGTGAGAGTACAAGTAACGTTGGCATCTACGAACATTGCACGGTCAACCACAATGACAACACAGCCGGTAAGTTAGCACTGTTCATACAAACAATCTGTCACAGCACATGAGACATCAACAGGGTGAGAGTACAAGTAACGTTGGCATCTACGAACAGTTGCACGGTCAACCACAATGACAACACAGCCGGTAAGTTAGCACTGTTCATACAAACAATCTGTCACAGCACATGAGACATCAACAGGGTGAGAGTACAAGTAACGTTGGCATCTACGAACATTGCACGGTCAACCACAATGACAACACAGCCGGTAAGTTAGCACTGTTCATACAAACAATCTGTCACAGCACATGAGACATCAACAGGGTGAGAGTACAAGTAACGTTGGCATCTACGAAAGTTGCACGGTCAACCACAATGACAACACAGCCGGTAAGTTAGCACTGTTCATACAAACAATCTGTCACAGCACATGAGACATCAACAGGGTGAGAGTACAAGTAACGTTGGCATCTACGAAAGTTGCACGGTCAACCACAATGACAACACAGCCGGTAAGTTAGCACTGTTCATACAAACAATCTGTCACAGCACATGAGACATCAACAGGGTGAGAGTACAAGTAACGTTGGCATCTACGAAAGTTGCACGGTCAACCACAATGACAACACAGCCGGTAAGTTAGCACTGTTCATACAAACAATCTGTCACAGCACATGAGACATCAACAGGGTGAGAGTACAAGTAACGTTGGCATCTACGAAAGTTGCACGGTCAACCACAATGACAACACAGCCGGTAAGTTAGCACTGTTCATACAAACAATCTGTCACAGCACATGAGACATCAACAGGGTGAGAGTACAAGTAACGTTGGCATCTACGAAAGTTGCACGGTCAACCACAATGACAACACAGCCGGTAAGTTAGCACTGTTCATACAAACAATCTGTCACAGCACATGAGACATCAACAGGGTGAGAGTACAAGTAACGTTGGCATCTACGAAAGTTGCACGGTCAACCACAATGACAACACAGCCGGTAAGTTAGCACTGTTCATACAAACAATCTGTCACAGCACATGAGACATCAACAGGGTGAGAGTACAAGTAACGTTGGCATCTACGAAAGTTGCACGGTCAACCACAATGACAACACAGCCGGTAAGTTAGCACTGTTCATACAAACAATCTGTCACAGCACATGAGACATCAACAGGGTGAGAGTACAAGTAACGTTGGCATCTACGAAAGTTGCACGGTCAACCACAATGACAACACAGCCGGTAAGTTAGCACTGTTCATACAAACAATCTGTCACAGCACATGAGACATCAACAGGGTGAGAGTACAAGTAACGTTGGCATCTACGAAAGTTGCACGGTCAAATATTATTAAAGAACTCTTGGTATTAAACACAGTTCCACAGTGGATCTAATAACGTTCGGATCCGAGGTAGGCATAGCATTCATGGTTATTTAGTTAGTAACCGTTGGTTCTGGCATTTATCCACATCACTGGAGTCCCAGCTGCCTTTCTCTTCTATTAAGCAAATATCCATGTAATACTGCTAGGATGGGATGTTGTTTACCCAACTCGACTCTTCTAGATTGTTCCTGATTAGCAATGCGCGCTGGAACCCGTTATTTTTCTGAAAATGCTGACAAAGGATAGGCGGGAATCCACGTTTTTCTGTGTTTCCCACGTACGAATTTATTTACTGGCTAATCTTAGTAAACAATTTGACCTTCTGTACGTGCCTACCAGATTTGAGGTTTTGCTATTAGTGCTTCGACCTGACACCAGTAGTGGCCTGCTGATTTTGAGGTAAACATGTTTTCCCTGTGCATGTCAAACTATCTACCACGCATGGCTCTATTGTTAGTAATTCAGAAAAGAAAAAAAAACCAGGAGAGGGGAGGGGCGGCATACTGACCTAGGTACGTCAACCTTTGCACTCAGTCCCCTCTGTCACATTGTTTTAAACCGCACATATGGAAGTTACCAGTATTTCACAAATTACTTTGTGTGCTTATTTATGTAGTAGTCATTAACCAGAGTGACATATTTCACTGTGTATTTTCTTGTAAAAAACCGTTCTCAGTGTTGATCTATTTGTCACAGCTGCTGGGCCGGGATTATTCATGTAGCGAATTCTATGTTGCAGACAGGTATCTTTTGGAGAAGTAGAAAACAAAAGTAAATAATATATTAATAGCATCCTTAATTGTGTTTTCTCGCCACAGCGGGATATCAAATACGTAAATATCAAACTTTGGAAATATACCGTTATTATAGATGCCGTAATGAGGAAGGAAGATGCGGTGTTTGAGTGCACGAATGAGAACATGTGAAAGATCCCATGCAGACTGAATACAAAGTTGCTCACAGTAATAAGTCAATTTAAGTAGGAGCATCTTAGACATATTATATTATATTAGTGACAACTTCTGTCAATGTTTAGTTGGAACATCTTAGACATATTAAACTAGATTAGTAACAACTTCTGACAATGTTTAGTAGGAACATCTTAGACATATTATACTATATTAGTAACAACATCTGACAATGTTTAGTAGGAACATCTTAGACATATTATACTAGATTAGTAACATCATCTGACAATGTTTAGTAGGAACATCTTAGACATATTATACTAGATTAGTAACAACTTCTGACAATGTTTAGTAGGAACATCTTAGACATATTATACTAGATTAGTAACAACTTCTGACAATGTTTAGTAGGAACATCTTAGACATATTATACTAGATTAGTAACAACTTCTGACAATGTTTAGTAGGAACATCTTAGACATATTATACTATATCAGTAACAACATCTGACAATGTTTAGTAGGAACATCTTAGACATATTATACTAGATTAGTAACAACATCTGACAATGTTTAGTAGAAATATCTTAGACATATTATACTAGATTAGTGACTAATACTGTAAATGTTTAGTAGAAATATCTTAGACATATTATACTAGATTAGTGACTAATACTGTAAATGTTTGGTAGTAATATCGTAGACATATTACACCGGGCATTGTCAAGTCTCTCTTCACCTTGTATGTAGAACACATTTGAAAAATTAAGTACACGATGTCATCAACAAATGTCCTAAAAAACTCATTATATTAGTTACAATAGTCACTGCTATAGTCTAAGGCTGTTTTTGAGAAGCTGGAAAGTACTAATGAAGTATTCATTATAACAGGTGTTAGGAAATGTCCAAAAACGGGCTTCACGACTTGACTGTACACGCCTCTTCATATTGTCAAATACTCTCTGCAACGTGTCTGTTGTTATTTTCCTTAAGGACTTGCTTGGACTCTTCAGGATTCTAGTCTTAAATATGTAGACATTTTTCTGCAGACACAGCAGGCCTACTAGATCGCAGAGCATTTTCAAATTTCCCTTAGCAAGAAACTTATTCAACAAATTTCCAACGGTATTGCCATGAGGAGGTTGTTTATCATAACATCTTGCTATAAATCTTTGAACAACCGAAAAAATTCTTTCTTCCGATAATAACACCCTTCTGTTTGGAGTGCAAAGAATAACTTCCAGCAGACAACAGCCATTCGCTGCATATTGCTTCATGACTACTGTGGGGTACATATGTTTTATGACATAAAGTGCTTCATTTTTCACATTTGTTTTACATACAAGGTGAAGTGAGACTTTATAAACACCCCGGTACTATATTAGTGGTCTTTGACTAATTCTTTTAATGTTTAGTAGGAACTTCTTATACATATGACACCATATCAGTAACTTGTGGCGAATGCTTTCCATACTTAGTAGTAACATCTGAGAGATCTGCTTGTAACCAATACTTTCCATGTTCACAAGGAACATCTTGTACACATGATTCTATATTACTGGCTTGTCACTAATCCTGTCCATGTTTAAATAATAGGATAACTTGGACATTAACATTAAAGGAGGTAAGCATGGCCGAATGGATAAGAGCGCTCGCTCCTAAACTTCTGGTGTGCTTATGTCGAGGTAGCGGATTCAGCGCCTACAATGGTCAGTTGGAATAACATGTTGACTTCTCGTTCTTGACTTGCAGACGTACATTATAAGTACCTCAGAAGTCGGAGTGAGTTCGCCCGATGGCGATGAACACTGGTCACAAGGAAAGATATTCCCTTCACAAACATCAGTCCAGTGCCCAAGGAAGTTAGAAAGCACGTGTATGGACTACGCTTGAATTTAAAAAGGCGTTAAAAATGTCCCGTAGGAGGGAACTGATGTGGGTGTCAAGGACATAAATGAGTTAAAAGAGAACATGGACCATGCTGCATAGGATAGCTAAGGATAGGACGGCTGGAGTGAACTGGCTGAGAACCTATACCCCCAATAGTAGATAAAGCGAGAAATAAGAAGAAAAGAAGACAAGGACAATGATGTATCAATAAAAATAACAAAGGAAAAATAGCGCAAAACATTACTACATACATGTATAAGTCAGCGACGTTACATCGAACAACAACATCCCAATATCACAAGTGGGCTCTAAATTATTCATCTCATCTGCCGAATTTGGTTTCAATATACAGACCCGTTTCAATTATTTGTGAATCTCTTTTATCTATTTGTAATCTAGTACCACTGCCACTGTGGGAAAAACAGTTTGTGAGCGATCCTACCAAGCACATGTGCTGATAGCCCGCACACATAAAAGTGCATGCATGATAGCAGCTGTCGGCCATATGTCAATAGATAACACCAGCTGGTAAACATACCCAACAGATGATAAACATACGACAATGGGTTACACCTTACAAACATAAGCCAACTGAGAGCTACTAACACATATCAGACAATTAACTGGACCACTTTTAAATACAAGACAGTTAGCTGGTCGCTTAAAAAGTCGCTTAAAAGTCGACTTCATTGCACCGGGTTTTATCCCATATGGCTTGGTCTCTTAAATGGATCAGCCACCACCTTGAGAACAGAACTGCCAGGACAAAAGTAACAAGGCCACAAACCAGCCAGATTAAACTGGGTCCCCTTTAAATATCAAGACAATTAAGCTGGACCGAATTATTAAATAAAGGGACAATTAACTGGTACCACTTTGTAATAATTAAAGCCAATTTAGAGCAATGACTAGCAGAACATAAGACCAACTGACAAGGCAACTAAACGCGAAATTAAACAACATACATCACAACTAATCAAAGCATAAGACACTTTATATGCACAATGAAACATGTTTTAGACAAACTCGAGACGTGCACTGTAACAAACTAAACAAAAGTACAGCACAGTTTAACAATCACAGAGACGGTTGACAGTAACATCTAAGAAACATAGAACAACAGACAGAACAAGCAGACGATGCAACAAATGGCAGCAGACAACTAGAAAAAACAAGATGGTTGACAGCACAACTAACAAACAAAAGAAACCGACATTACATATGAAAATCGGACGCTAACTGATAGCACCGCTAACGAACATAAGGCAGTTGATTTCACCGCTGACGAAGATAAACCAGTTGATTGCACCGCTAACACACACAAAACGTTTACACACAGAAGCTGCAAACAATATGCTGTACCATTTATTGCCTGGCAACTCTGTAGGTGCATACTGCAGAGTTACATATCATTATGAAGCGAAAAAATGCATTATACTTTGGTTGAAAACATAGGCACTGAAATTGTTCGAATGTCGAGCATCAGTTATCGCCACGGTACTCGCAAATTCAAAATGTAATCTTTTCGTTTGCACAAAATTGGGTGGAACCGCCTAATTACTAATGCCTCGATGCTTTTGAGCAATCATTTATATTATTCTTCGAAAACAATATACGAAACGTCTTTTATTCGTTAACTTTATGAAGACTATTAATAAACATAAGGCAATTTATAGCATTGTTAACAAACATAAGAGAAATAACAGTACAACTAACAATCATACTCCAACTTATAGAACAGCTAACAAACATATAACAACTGACTGCACCACGGCAGGATAATACTAGACAATATCTTTAGCTGCATATCCTTTACAGGAAGTTGCAATCACCTAAGCATTGATGGCTGCTTTTGATTTTCTACTTTCCATTTTCCTTTTCCCATTGCTTTCTGAACGGCCAATTCTCATACCATAGTTAAAAATTAACGCAAAGCTATACGCTTCCAAATTACATGCGGCTGTCTTCAAACCCGGTATGGGGAGATTGTGAAACTGCGTTCACTATACTTAACCCACAGACGCCGAGAGTTAGACAATACACAAGGAGATAAGAAAACAATAAATGACGGACACCAGTCAAACGTGACGGACACCAGTCAAACGTGACGGACACCAGTCAAACGTGACGGACACCAGTCAAACGTGACGGACACCAGTCAAACGTGACGGACACCAGTCAAACGTGACGGACACCAGTCAAACGTAAAGGACCCCTTTACATTCGTGTAGGTGTACTGGGTATATTGTGTAAGTCACATATTGTTAGACCAATCGGCACTTGATGGACATTGCGATCACTATAAAGCTGGACTCCGCCCCTTCCGCTGACACTTCTTAGTACCTATTTGAAGCTTGACTGAGCAGAGAGCCCAGGTAGGTGGAGTTTCGAATACATGGCCACGGACCGGTAAGCAAGGGTGCTAGCCTCGAATGTACACCGGCGCAGCTGGTAAACAAAGGGAATTGCATAACGTCATATATATAATATTAGTGTGCTGATTGCTTCCTAATGAAATAGTTAAACTGCTGGCTTGTTTTTATATGCCGGGATCATCTGCACTCTACACTGATACCTTCACAGGTGTGACAATCTCACCCAGTAGATCAAATACGAAGGGTATCACACACGCAAGTGTTGAAGATCTGTAGCACCGGGAGATAGGTGTTCTACATGTGTATACAGACGGTCTACACATGCTGTAAACATTCTTTTTGTGGGTGTTTGTCAAATGTCCGAAATGTATATAGGGAAGTGGCCTATTGAGACTATTTCCCAGGATTTCCAACTACCAACGTGGGTAACATGTACATTTATTCTTCTCTTCTCTCTCTCTCTCTCTCTCTCTCTCTCTATATATATATATATATATATATATATATATATATATATATATATATATATATACATAGAGAGAGAGAGAGAGAAAGAGAGAGAGAGAGAGCGAGAGAGACAGACAGACAGACAGACAGACAGACATACACACACACACACACACTTTTCACATTGGGCAGTGGGGAGCATTTTGTGCGATATTCACTGGCACAGGAACGGAGCATAATGGGGACAACCCGTTGCTATGAAGTTGGAGCTACGATTAACTAACTAACTAACTAACTAACAGAGAGAGAGAGAGAGAGACAGACAGAGAGAGAGAGAAAGAGAGAGAGAGAGAGAGAGAGAGAGAGAGAGAGAGAGAGAGAGAATCGTGGTAACGTTGCGACTAGCACATTTATCAGCAGGACTGGTGATCATTTGTTTCAGCTCATTGATATAGATTTAAACAAAATTGACCTGGGTATATGGCACATTGGTGATAAGGTGATAGTGCATAATCTAATAGACCATTTGACTTTCGATGGCTAGTGTTGTGAATATGACGCCGGCCGCCCTCACTTTTCCAAGAAGGTTCCCGGCACCCATCTAAGTTCATAAATGTGAACCCAGGTACAGTTGTAAAACCCACGTCGTTGAGAACTAAACCCCATAACCATCGGGCCGGCAGACAAGCCTGCTAGTGGCTGTGTTAAGACGGACGGCAAACAATTGTGCTAGTTACTGTGTCGTTTCCACAATGGACCACACAACAAAGTTAAAGAAAACACAAGCCGAATGGATAAGAACTTTCGTTCTTAAACAACCGGGGTGCTGAGTCGAGGTAGCGGGTTCAACCCCTACACAGGTCAATACGACTAAAATGTTGTCTCTGAAGTCGTTGTGGGTTTGCATGACGGCGAGGGACACTGGTAATTGGGAAAGCTAATCCACCCGAACAAAATCAGTCCAGTGGTACTAGAAGTAGTGAGTATGGACTACGCTTGAGTTCAAAGAGAACGAGAGCAAAAAAACAAAACATAATGCAACACCGTTGGCAATAAATCTAGCTATAAATAAAACACAATTCAGCAAACATACACTATAATTTACAAACAAATCATACATGACACCGCATTAGACAAACACAAGCAAATCTAAAACATCGAGGTGCAAATAAAAGAATAGACGACACAAGATCAACACAAAAATGTAATAATAAACGTCCAACGTCTTCAAGGGTTAAATGATATTCATGCAAGATATCCCGTATCTGTTTATAAACAGAACTACAATCTTGACACTTTCGTTACCCCAAAGATCACGATTTCCGGCGATTTTGGATCAAATTGCATCCTTATGTCAAGTGTAATCTACACAGGAAGAATGACTGCCAAATATCTGCAGACAGATCAATGATTTACGTTACTGCTCTGCAAAGGTAATAGTTATGGTCAAACAGGGGTAATAGTGCTCCGTTGATAAAAACAGCTCGGCTTTCTGTTAGTTTACCTAGTGGAGCGTAATGTGAACTGCTCGGTAATCACCAACATTTTATTGGTCACCTCGATTGTAGCAATGAATATTCAATCAGAGGTGAACTGGGGTTTATTAACCAGAACCAGTCAACGTGTCTGAATGGATATGAGCGATTTGACTCTTAAACTTCCGGTGTGCTGAAAAAGGCAAAGAGGGAACAACCCCTACACAGGTCAGTTGGACTTCAATGTTGACTTCTTGTTAAGAAAGCAATGGCAAACTACTTAATGTAAAACTGTTTAGAAAATCAACCACGGATTGGCGTAGATTGCATCGTCATGCAAAGGGCATGCAATTTTACAATATATATATATATATATATATATATATATATATATATATATATATATATATATATATATATATATATATATATATATATAACCAGAATGTAACCACCAACAGAAAGCTACGAAGATAACATTGATAATATATATATATATATATATATATATTATATATATATATATATATATATATATATATATATATATATATATATATATATATATACATAGTGCCACTGGATATTGTCTTGATGGAGTATAAGAGAAAAGATAAAAATATATTGGGAGACCATCACTTTAAGTGGAATACTAACAGATAAATTATCGTATTCTTTTCTTATTTCTGCAACGATCAAAGGACATATTTAAAAAAAATTAACATAACAAGCAAAAACATCTATACCTAAACTAAAGAGGCCATGGTATATGGAAGACTAAAGGTATCTTAAAACTAATAAACATAAAAAGAAACAAGAACAATGAAAGATATGATGAGATTTAGCCAGAAATGAGGAAATTGCGTAAAAAAGAAAGAAATGACATGGCTTGGGCAACCTTAAAAACAAGTCAGTTGTCAAACAGAAAAACAAAACATTCGCCAGAATTATAAATTAATGAACACAAGAATTAATGACCTTTCTAATAAAAGAATATCCCGCATCAATTAGTTGTCTAAAAACTATAGAATACAAAATTAACATGGCCAATGATTAGATATTAAATACATGGTTAGAAGAATTTTGGATAGACGGGATCATTTAAACTATTTTAATACAAACATAAGATCGAACTGTAAATGCCTTATAGAGATTAAACTTAGATTTCCCATGACAAAAGTAGCCATCTAGCAAAATTGAAGACATACTCGCCATGTAAGTAACTATTGCATTGAAAAGTTAGTGTTGAAGTGGTATATAGTGCCTAATTTTTTTCGCATATCCCTTACAGGACATCGCTGTCAACACCAGCATTTTACCACTGTTGTGGATTTATTGGCAAGATTACGCTCAGTAGTTTGCCATTGCTTTCTGAGCGGCCAGCTCACGTATCCCGTAAGTCACCAACGCGGTGAGAACCGCTACCAATTCTCGCGCGCTGCGTTACCCTACGTGGATAAACGGGATTACGGAGAAAGTCGTTTAACACTTAGGCCACGGAGACCGGCATATAGTGCCTATACTGTTGTGTAAATGTGGATCGTGGACAATAAACCAAGAAACATTTTATGGCAGCAGAATGTGGTTTCCGAGATCAATCGAAAATATAACAAGGTCGGACAATACTACGAATAAGAGTCTTTCAAGAAACAGATGAAAACTGTAAACTGTTGAGAAACATTAGGCGTATGCAGTCATTATGTTTGGGCATGTTAAGTTGAGAAACTCGTCTCAACATAGTATATGATGATGATTATAGACTGTTTCCTTTCTTGGCGGCATTTACTTTCCAATATAGACTAACGTTTAGGTCAGGTCTTAGAAAGATATGACTGAACTACTGTATACCACTGGACTGTACAACCTGCTTTCTTCTAGCGTCTCTCACCAAACCCAACACTATACATTTTACTAACGGTTTCCGATGGAGGAGCGCATCTTGGAGGGTACACGCCTGACCCTAGTACTAGAAAATATAATATAAAATATCATGGCAAGGCAGATAAGGCCCCAATCCTTGGCAATTGGTCTAGGATGGTAGTTCCGACAGCAGGATAGTTAGAGCATTGCATTGCTGATCCGGCAGTTTCTGAGGCTTGTATTGTTCCTGACGTATTGGTGTTACCTTTTCTCTGGAGTACACTAGGCAGGCCGAGAGAAGGATCACACGGCAGTGGCAAAATACGGTCTCTGAATTCAGGCCAGGCTTTTTTATATGGTGATGTAACTATTAGGGACGTTCATTTGAAACCCGTTCCAATGGCTTTATTACAAAAGCATGAAAGAAACATTACCAGGTGTGGTGGAATTAAACAAAGCATTCATTTTGAATGAATTATGCACCATGGATTGGTCAGAAGAAGTCGCGATAGGCATTCAAGCAAGCATCCCATTGCACTAAGTAGGCGGCGAATACCGTCCGCAAAAAAAGGATTGTGGTTGCTCACTGAACCAAGTGTTTACCGCGTTCATTACGTCTGCATCTGTGTGAAATCGTTGCCCCTTGAGAGCTTTTTTTAGAGGTCCGAACAAATGAAAATCACATGGTGACAAATCAGGACTATAGGCTGGATGTTGCAGAATTTCCCACTTCTTCCTTGCTAATGCTTCCTGCACAATCTTTGCGACATGCGGACGAGCATTATCGTGCAACAAAATCACACCGCGAGAAAGCATGCCGGGTCGTTTATTCTTGATGGCTTTTTGCAGCTTGTCTAGTGTTTGCAAGTAGTGGTAGAGTTGATGTTGACACCAGGTTCTTTAAAGTCGGCCAACAATAGCCCTTCATGGTAAAAAAAAATGCGCTCAGCATAACCTTACCAGCGGAAACCTGTAACTTGAATTTTTTGGCTTTTGGTGATCCAGCATGCTTCCATTGCATGCTCTCTCTTTTGCTGCTCGGCTCAAAGTGGTGACACCATGATTCATCGCCTGCCACTATGCGGAAGAGAAATGCATCACCCTCCACTCTGTAACGCAGCAAGTGGTTCAAACACCATCCCATGCGTTCCTCTTTTTGATGGTCGGTCAACATCCGTGGTACCCACTGTGAACACACCTTCCGATATTGCAGTTTCTTACGAACGACCTTTTGAATTGTCCCAACTGACACATCAAATTCTTTCGCTAGCGAACGTATGCTTCGACAACGGTTCATCTGTACTGCTGCATCAATTTTGGCGATGGTTTTTTCTGTTGCAACAATATGCGCTTGACCCGGCCGTCGAAGATCTGTCGTGAACTGACGTCCTTTCCGAAACATTCGTGCCCAGTCTGTCACTGTTGTCTTCGACACACATTTGTTACCGTACGCTGCCTGCATTCTTCGATGAATGTCCACTGGTCGACATCCTTCAAATGAAAGAAACTGAATCACCGCTCTTTGAGCTTCTTTGGACGGATTTTGGATCAACCCGGCCATTTTCTCAACGGTCAGAAACAGAACCTATGCATCATGGGACGATAAGCACTTGCTCTTTTATTCATTGGTCAGTACTTATCACATGACTATGACATGATCATGTTCAACGTACGCAATTACGCGCGGTGCGGCACGAATGGATTTCAAATGAACGCCCCTTATATTTGTAGATGGAGCTATTAACATACTGTGGAACAGATTGGTGGTATCTATCAACGGTGTACGAGAGAGGAATCTATTCGACGTACAGAAAAACGTCTGAAACTTTCCTATAGGAAACAAACTATAGCTGTAAATTGATTAGAGAATTTAGACGCAGACAGTTTATAATTTTTTTTACACACAAACGCACGTATGCACGCACACACGCGCGCGCATATATATATATATATATATACATATATATATATATATATATATATATATATATATATATATATATATATATATAATATATATATATCCCATGGGACAAAAGGTGGATTTTCTGAATAGTGTAGGGATCGGATGGGACGGGATAGGACAGGCATAAATTACCATTGGATGGGACAGAAAAACATGTCCCATGGACACGCCTGCCGGGCTTGGCCATGGGAATGTTATTTCCATGGGAATACCATGGGAAAGTCACATAGGACGGGATGGTATGGGACATACATAAATTACCACGCAATGTAAATTATATATATATAATACTGACACTAATTGAGATTTAGACACATAAAACTCAAAACTCACAGGATTATATTATATAGTAATATTACAACATTGCAACATTGATGTGTGTGTTTGTTATTCACTGAAACTTTCTGAGCTGTCTTGGAAATAACCCTTACAGATATAATTGTATCTTGCTTTTTTTTCTAAATCGTTATCATACCACTGCAATACCAATTTGCTTTTCATTGCCACTATCTAATATATTTAAAAGAAAATCTTGTCATTATATAATATGTTTAACAGATATTCATGACACTGGTTGAGATACTTTAGAGATAATCATGACACTCTTTCAAATATTATGTGAAAACTAAAACGTTTTTAATAAAAATTTGACATTTTTTTTTGGACACCAAATTTGCACCACTAATCTGGTGTTCTGCTTTTACTGACAGCTTCTGAATTATCTTCCAGGCAACCCTGACACCTTGAGGCATCATGGAGATAACATCGACAGAAATTTATTGTAGAGTGATATTCCGACCTAACATAGCTAACCTGTCATAGATACTACTGAGAATAACTTATCGAGATGATGAGATAATGGGAATGTGTTTCCACGCATATTCCTAACACCCAGACAGCTTCCATCACTTAACCAAGGGAGTCTTCCTTCAGGCAGTAAGTGCGTTTACCAGTCAATCGATAGTCAAACTATTCGCTTAAATGGAATCTGTATTGGTCAGTTTGCAAGCAACTCGTGTGTGAGTACATCAGAATTCGTTTTAGATTACACGATGTGGAAAGCTGGCAGTGGCATCAGTGTAAGAGTGGGTGTGTTTGAAAAGTGTCTGTATGTGTGGGTATGTTTACATAATGTTGTGCTTACAGAATGGGTTGGATACACATCGGTTTTATTAGACAGAAAGGTTATTGTACATTATAAAATAAAGTAAAAATATATGTTAAGATTATACTGAAAATCTGCAAGCACAAACACGTGTATATACCTTACAAAAACCCCAGGTGTAATAATAGAAATCACACTAGGGAAAATAATATTAGAAATAATATTAATAATAGAAGAAGAGGCCGACCATGTATAATATGGACAAAGGGAGTAACAAAGTCCATGAGAATCTCGATATATGAGGCCCATCATTCTCCTGTTCTTTATGCTTCACCTCAACACAGCAAGGTACAAGAGGAACCTCGAGGACTTCGATGAGATGAACATACTAATAATATTGACTGATTGATTGATTGATTGATCTAGGAACCGACATCACAGCATTCGGGGCATTCCCAAAGGCGCTCCGTCCCCATCCTCAGCAGCCAGCGAAGAGTTCCAACACCAATAGTACCAGTAACAATCTGATATTATATGTCCGTCTCGCCTTTCCTCTGAGCGTCGATCGTCGGCCAGATTCCCTCGTCACTCCTCGCTGCCTAATTCTTGCCAGACCATGGTAATCCATTTGCTCCTCCGAGGTGTACACGTGCTCCCACAAGGCCGCAACCACGTCTGCCTTGTCATACATTAGTACTCCACCAAGTTTTGCAGAGCCAGCTAATCTGTCCGCCTGTTCATTCCCCAGCACACCGGCATGCCCCGGAGAAAAGATCCAGGCGATGCTTGCCACCCGTGACCTCCGAATATTAATAATATAATGACGACTAAGAAGAGTAATCTTATATATAAATTAGGATGTGTGTGGATATGTATGTCTGTATGTCTGTATGTCCTTTATACGTTCGCGAACGGCCCATCCGATTGAAATGAAATTTTCTACACGCCTTCCTTTCATTCCAGCGCTGCCAACTGTCGTATTTTTTTCTTCTTCTTCCTCCTCCTCCCTCCTCCCCCTCCCAAAATACGTGCGTAAATATATGATGATGATGATGAAAGAATCCCCCAACCAAAATGCTAGGGAAAGGGAAGAAAATGACGTGACTACACAGAATCGTCACACGGCAATCATCATCAAGTGCCGTGCCGGCTGGCGTAGGCGTTCATGGCTCTCCGTAGATCTCGGTCTTTGGTTTTCTGGATCAACTCTGCTGCTGATATTCCTCCATGCCACGGCAATATCAATAACAATTCATCTTTTTATGTGTAAGGAAGTTATCTACAGTCGTGTAGAAGGGAAGAACAATCAATGGAAGGACCGAAATCACAGAACCTAGACGAGTATGAATTTCGAATGGCGAACTCCCTCCTCCTCTCTTCTCCTCCTCCCTCTACCTCCTCCCCTTCTCCTCCCTCCACCCTCCTCCCTCTACCTCCTCCCCCTCCCTCCTCCTTCTCCCTCTTC
>JACEFZ010015916.1:30000-85000 GCA_014155875.1 Cepaea nemoralis
TCAAAAGCCTCGAGTTTCTTCTCCAGTGTTTGTGAGATGGTCCATGATTCACAGTTGTATGTTACCACTGGAAAAATACACGTTCTTAGAATGTTTATTCTATTATTTGATGGTGTTTTACCATATGTTGTTAATGTCTTTCACCCTCTACATTCACACGAACATTCTTTTTAATTTAATTTGAACAGTCCCCATAGTGTGTGTGTGTGTGTGTGTGTGTGTGTGTGTGTGTGTGTGTGTGTGCGTGCGCGTGCGTGAGTGCATGCGTGCGTGTGTGTGTGTGTGTGTGTGTGTGTGTGTGTTAAAAATATAATTAATTAGGGAATATTGTTTTCAACATTTATGTATTATAACTGGGATGTTTAATGCCGTTTACAGTATTTCAGATAATGTGTATTTGATGTATTTATACTTATCATGATGCAAATGTTGTATTGGTGATACCTCTCATCTGAACTAGGAAGGCCGAGAGATGAATCATGCTGCATGAGCAACATATGGTCTCTACTATTCCGCTCAGGTTTTGTGCTATGGAGAGTACAAAATGCCTTTATCTGGAAGGGAAATGTAACAAACTATCGTCTGTCAAAACAGGCAAGGTGCCAGTTAAGGGCACTTTAAAAATGTGTTGCGTATCCTTTACAGGACGTCGCTGTCAACATCAGCATCTTTCAGCTGATTGTTGATTTCTTGGCGTGATAACGCTCAGTAGTTTGCCATTGCTTTCTAAGCGGCCGGCTCATTTATCTCGCAAGTCACCAGCGTAGGTAGAACCGCTTCCAATTCTCGCGCGCTCTAAGACCCTGCGTGGATAAACGGGATTACGGAGAAAGTCGTGTAACTCCTCGGCCAGAGAGACCGGCTAATGGCAATTGTGAAAGTTTTATCGCTGTGAGTTCCTTCCTTTTTTATATGACACGGAAGTTTTATACTTGTCTATGCCATAGTGTCTAAATAAATGTAACCCTTCTATACTACACTTCCTATAAACTTCTAGATCTCTCTCTCTCTCTCTCTCTCTCTCTCTCTCTCTCTCTCTCTCTCTCTCTCTCTCTCTCTCTCTCCTCTCTCTCTCTCTCTCTCTCATGTTTAAAAGGACCTTACCTTTCATTTTATAATCCTTGACCAATTGGTGAAATTATAATTGTCTGCAATCCGTGTCTGAAAGAAATAAAAGATATCAATTGGTAAGTGTGAAATGGTCTTTGACATTTCTGTTACAAAGTTAGTGAGCATATTTACTCTTGAAGAACGTGAGAATTGTCCCATTCTGTGTGTTTGATGTTTATTTCTGTTGGATATTCCGTAAATGCTGAAATATACTGGAAGCTTATATGTGAAAGTTTCTACATGCGCTTATGAAGTGCTATTCAATAAACAAAAAAAACAACTGTAGCCTGTACATCATCTTCAACATCGTGATGTGGTTTGTCGATAGGCGAGGATGGCCAGTATTCGACATGTCGCACGATCATCATAGTCTTGGATCAAATGTGCATTCTTGTTCCGATTATACTATATCGCCAGGTTATCGGGGTGTGTATCTATTTGTCTTCCCGTTGATCTTCTCCCACCAAACTTACCTGTTGTCACTAAGTTTTCAAGTTTATTTCTCATAATATTGTGCTCGAAATTCTGGACTGTCTTCGTCTAATTTATCTAATCTACTATTTTCATTTGTTTCTTGAATGACTGCATCTTTTATTTTTCTGTCCTCCCATGTTATTCTCTGCATTTTCTCTAGAAAACTACATTATTATCCCCATTAGATGTTTCTCATCTTGTCTGTCTACTGTCCTTGTTTCATATGCATGCAACAGTATATGTTTATGTAAGACTTCGAAACCCTTGTCCTCACTGCAGTTGAACAGATGTTTTATTGGGTGAGTATGCTTTCCATGTGGCAAAAGGCTGCCTTTGCCAAGACAATTATTGTTCTAATCGAAACAAGGCAGATTTTATCACATGTTATAACTGTGTCGACTCACATGGTTAAGAATTCTCTCATTTATAGAGATGTTACATTCCGGTATCTCATTCTGCTTGGAGACTGCGGCAGCGCTACGGTTAGACACTCTCCTGCCAGCCCGGTGTCATGGGTTCCTTCATTTATTTGAGATTATAAGTCACCAACGCGGCGAGAACCGCTACCAATTCTCGCGCGCTGCGTTACCTTACGTGGATAAATGGGATTACGGAGAAAGTCGTTTAGTGCCTAGGCCAGGGAGACCGGCATACATATATATGTGTGTGTGTGGGTGTGTGTGTGTATATGTGTGCGCGCGCTCGTGGGCGTGTGCGTGCGTGCGTGCGTGTGTGTGTGTGTATGTCCATGTCCATGTATGTATATACACACATACACGAACACACATATTTCACATAATCACACAAGTGAATTGCATAAGCAAAGAATGTAACACAATATTACATTACCAAAAACGCGTCTTTTGTCTCAAGTTCGCTCATTGTTTGTTTCTATGTAAAGACAAATAAGATCAAATTAGCTTCCCATCAATAGAAACTCGCCGGAGGATATAATTTATTCCCCCGTGGGAATTCGAACACTTTTCACGAGACCAAACAGGCCATCCTTTATGCAAATGAGGTACTGGCTGATGGAATGTCGGCGCTTGCAGATCACGGACAATCGCTCTAGGAAATCACATGTACCCATTTACAAGTAGAATGGGGATAATGCCTGATGCCGGTGCCACGTGAAAGCCCGCTGGCGCCTACACGACAGTCTAAAAGGTAATCTCACAGCAGACACTGTGATGGGATGTGAATTGATAAATCTGCACATACATTAGGTCACTGTATTACACGGTAAGGTTACTTAGCACCTTTATTACCATTATTCCGTTTCACAAAACACCTCTGGTGTCCATTAAGGATAGTGAGTTGGTCCCAGGGTCGTTTAGGGTAAGAAAATCCTTGCTCTCTTTGTGTTGAACGTAAACCTGGTCTGTTGTATGTAAAGAACTCTGCTTCCCAGTTCGGTGGAACCTATAGCCAATGATAAATTGTATGTCCAATGGAATTCCAATTTCATTCTTATCTCCGCTATGTAGTCTCCAAATTGTTCGTTTTCACACATAAACAGAGATAAACAAAGCAATGGACACTAACTAACATTTCTTTGTGGTCGTTATATCAATCACAAATGTAATAGATGGTGTCATAAAATAATTCTAAAAAGTCACATAGAAAGAAGCCTGTCGTGGGTATGAGATCATCTTATTTTATAGGACTGAGTGCGTGCAGAAATAGACGACCAGTCTTTCCCTCCCGTAGCGAACGACGAGAGTAATCATCGAAAACTTGTCCGACCGCACTCATGTGATTTTCAGTTAAGCGTCCTAAACGTGACTTCAACGTTCACACCATGGCAGGATGCTGACCGCATCACCCACCCTGGTGTCGACTTTTTTTCTTTTTTTTTCATATCCCTTTTACAGGACATTACAGTCAACACCAACATTTTTCAGCTGCTGTTGATGTCTTGGCAAGTTTTACGTTCAGTAGTTTGCCATTGCTTTCTGAACGACCGGCTCACATACCTTTCCGTAAGAAACCAGCGCGACGCGATCCTCTACCAAATCTCGCGCAGCTGTGTTTCAAACATAGTATACGGGATTAAGAATAGCGTTGGAGCAAATATTCTAAAAGTTGTCGCTAAGAATAGCAACAAAGCAATGGAACTAGAGGTTAGCGACTTTTCTCCGTAATCTCTTATACTCTCGTGAGTAACGTGACGACGGTGAGAATCAGCAATGGTTCGAATCGCGTCGTTAACTTACGGGGTATGTGAGCCGGCCACTCAGAAAGTAATGACAAACTACTGAGCGTAATCTTGCCAAGAAATCAACAATCAGCTAAAAAATGCTGATGTTGACAGCAATGTCCTGTAAAGGATATGCAATATATATATATATAAGTGTGTGTGGAGAAAGGGATGGTCGAAAGGGATCGCTTCTGATGATCAGAAACCTTCTCTTGAGCTTGCTCTACGGTGCAGTTGTTATCACTGACATGAGCAGATAGTCTAGCAAAATATGTGCACAATTATATATGTGGTAATGAAAGAAGCAATAATAGTTAACAAAACCTGGATACGATAATCACAAATTAACACTGGTATTTTGAGAAGTTAGGCACACCACGGCCAAAGACTTCCTATTAATGTAAAGTGAAACTGCATAGGGATTGTAAATGTGGAAAATTAACATTATCTGTATAAGTAGGAATGTAAGAAACAATAATAGTTACCAAATACGGATACATATAAAAGAAGACGTTTACCATTAAAAACACGACCCTGATAACTACGGAACCGTCACGACAGAGAGTGCTCAATCCGCGCTAAATAAAAACGCGCGTAACGCAACAGTGATTGAATGCCCAGTAACCGCGTTATTAAGCGTGTTTGCTGCCACTGCACCATGGAAACCCCGAAAGCTGACCTTCAATTAGGCTAACACTAGCCAAAGAATAGATGGCATTTAGGGCACAAAGACGAGGACCAAATAAAAGTCTTCATTCTGGGACGTTAATGTCTCGCGTCCCTCCAGGTTTGGCAGACACAATCAATCAGAAAGCCTTATTTATGCTGTGAGCTGGCAGTGACGAAGCACCCATCAGATTCTCTACACTCTAAAAGTAGCAAATATTCTAAAAGTTGTCACTAACAATAGCACCAAAGCAGTGGAGAATGTTGAACTTGGGCAGTTGGCATGTTGTAATTTTTTCTCTTCTCTTGTTAAACCAACACACTTAGGAACACTGGCATGTGGCATTATTCCGTTTTAAGAGTTGTGTCAAGTTTTAACTGATTAAGTGCCAAACAAAACGTAGGTTGGGACCAAACACGGTACACAATTAAATAAAGTATTGTACTGTAAATTTTCAATCAGTGTGCATGAAACTGCAGAAGATACCACGAAACAAAACAAATAATACGATGATCCTAGGATGGCCATATATCGTCCTTCTGTCCAAATGGGAAGTCACATTTTGGGATATATTATCCTTCGACACTAAATAAGGGAAAACCACATAATGTCACCGTACATCTAGCGCTATGAGAATGAACGTCCGTAAGCTAATTATTGGGTGATTAGTGTTGTTACATCAATATGTCGATACAGGAAGCTGCGGTAGCGTTGTTGGCAGAAGCTGAGATAATGTTGCTGGTAGAACCTGTGGTAGAAGCTGCGGTAGCAATGTTGGTAGAAGCTGCGGTAGAAGCTTCGGTAGCAATGTTGGTAGAAGCTGCGGTAGCATTGTTGGTAGAAGCTGCGGTAGCGTTGTTGGTAGAACCTGCGGTAGAAGCTGCGGTAGCGTTGTTGGCAGAAGCTGCGGTAGCATTGTTGGTAGAAGCTGCGGTAGCAATGTTGGTAGAAGCTGGGGTAACAATGTTGGCAGAAGCTGCGGTAGCGTTGTTGGTAGAAGCTGCGGTAGCAATGTTGGTAGAAGCTGGGGTAGCATTGTTGGTAGAAGCTGCGGTAGCGTTGTTGGTAGAAGCTGCGGTAGCAATGTTGGTAGAAGCTGCGGTAGCAATGTTGGTAGAAGCTGCGGTAGCAATGTTGGTAGAAGCTGGGGTAGCGTTGTTGGTAGAAGCTGCGGTAGCGTTGTTGGTAGAAGCTGCGGTAGCAATGTTGGTAGAAGCTGCGGTAGCAATGTTGGTAGAAGCTGCGGTAGCATTGTTGGTAGAAGCTGGGGTAGCATTGTTGGTAGAAGCTGCGGTAGCGTTGTTGGTAGAAGCTGCGGTAGCAATGTTGGTAGAAGCTGCGGTAGCAATGTTGGTAGAAGCTGCGGTAGCAATGTTGGTAGAAGCTGGGGTAGCGTTGTTGGCAGAAGCTGCGGTAGCATTGTTGGTAGAAGCTGCGGTAGCATTGTTGGTAGAAGCTGCGGTAGCAATGTTGGTAGAAGCTGCGGTAGCATAGTTGGTAGAAGCTGCGGTAGCATTGTTGGTAGAAGCTGCGGTAGCAATGTTGGTAAAAGCTGCGGTAGCAATGTTGGTAGAAGCTGGGGTAGCGTTGTTGGCAGAAGCTGCGGTAGCATTGTTGGTAGAAGCTGCGGTAGCAATGTTGGTAGAAGCTGCGGTAGCGTTGTTGGCAGAAGCTGCGGTAGCATTGTTGGTAGAAGCTGCGGTAGCAATGTTGGTAGAAGCTGGGGTAGCGTTGTTGGCAGAAGCTGCGGCAGCGTTGTTGGTAGAACCTGCGGTAGAAGCTGGGGTAGCGTTGTTGGCAGAAGCTGCGGCAGCGGTGTTGGTAGAAGCTGCGGTAGCATTGTTGGTAGAAGCTGCGGTAGCATTTTTGGTAAACGCTGCGGTAGCAATGTTGGTAGAAGCTGCGGTAGCGTTGTTGGTAGAAGCTGCGGTAGCGTTGTTGGTAGAATCTGCGGTAGAAACTGCAGTAGCGTTGCTAGTGGAAGATGCAGTAAAAACTGCGGTAGCGTTATTGGTAGAAGCTGCAGTAGCGTTGTTGGTAGAAGCTGTGGTAGCGTTTTTGGTAGAAGCTGTGGTAGCGTTGTTGGTAGAAGCTGCAGTAGCGTTGTTGGTAGAAGCTTTGGTAGAAGTTACCGTAGCGTTGTTGGTAGAAGATGCCGCAGAAGCTGCGGTAGCGTTGTTGGTAGAAGCTGCGGTAGAAGCTGCGGTAGCGGTGTTGGTAGAAGCTGCGGTAGTATAGTTTGTAGTAGCTGCGGTAGAAGTTGCGGTAGCGTTGTTGGTAAAAGATGTGGTAGAAGCTGCGGTAGCGTTGTTGGTAGAAGCTGCGGTAGCGTTGTTGGTAGAAGTTGCGGTAGCGTTGTTGGTAGAAGTTGCGGTAGTATAGTTTGTAGTAGCTGCGGTAGAAGTTGCGGTAGCGTTTTTGGTAGAAGATGAGGTAGAAGCTGCGGCAGCGTTGTTGGTAGAAGCTGCGGTAGCGTTGTTGGCAGAAGTTGCTGTAGCGTTGTTAGTAGAAGCTGCGGTAGTATAGTTTGTAGTAGCTGCGGTAGAAGTTGCGGTAGGGTTGTTGGTAGAAGTTACGGTAGCGTTGTTGGTAGAAGTTGCGGTAGCGTTTTTGGTAGAAACTGCTGTAGTATTGTTTGTAGTAGCTGCGGTAGCGTTGTTGGTAGAAGCTGCGGTAGAAGCTGCGGTAAAAGCTGCGGTAGCGTTGTTGGTAGAAGCTGCTGTAGATGCTGCGGTAGCATTGTTGCTAAACGCTGCGGTAGCGTTGTTGGTAGAAGCTGCGGTATCGTTGTTGGTAGAAGCTGCGGTAGCGTTATTGGTAGATGCTGCGGTAGCGTTGCTGGTAGAAATTGCTGTATAAGCTGCGGTAGCGTTGTTGGTAGAAGCTGCGGTAGCGTTGTTGGTAGAAGCTGCGGTAGTAGCTGCGGTAGCGTTGTTAGTAGAAGCTGCGGTAGAAGCTGCGGTAGCGTTGTTGGTAGAAGCTGCGGTAGATGCTGCGGTAGCATTGTTGCTAAACGCTGCGGTAGCGTTGTTGGTAGATGCTGCGGTATCGTTGTTGGTAGAAGCTGCGGTAGCGTTATTGGTAGATGCTGCGGTAGCGTTGCTGGTAGAAACTGCTGTATAAGCTGCGGTAGCGTTGTTGGTAGAAGCTGCGGTAGCGTTGTTGGTAGAAGCTGCGGTAGCGTTGTTGGTAGAAGCTGCGGTAGCGTTGTTGATAGAAGCTGCGGTAGCGTTGTTGGTAGAAGCTGCGGTAGCGTTGTTGGTAGAAGTTTAGGTAGTATAGTTATTGGTAGCGTTATTGGTAGAAGCTGCGATAGCGTTGCTGGTAGAACCTGCGGTATAAGCTGCGGTAGCGTTGTTGGTAGAAGATGCGGTAGAAGCTGTGGTAGAAGCTGCTCTAGCGTTGTTGGTAGAATCTGTGGTATTGTTGTTGGAAGAAGCTGTGATAGCGGTGTTGAATGAAGCTGTGGTAGCGTTGTTGGCAGAAGCTCGTCAGCCGCCCAGTGGTAATGGGGTCGATCAGCGACGCGGCGGATTATAAATGTTTTTTGTTTAATTGACCGAGCATTCCAGGTCGACGCACTCTATAATTGGCACCAGGTAAAGTCTTGGGAAGTCAATGCGGCCCGCGTGATACCGACCACAGCACCCACCTAGTGCCGATTGGTTTATACAAATGTGGGTCGAGCTTCATATACCTAATATTCTTTAAGGCCTGTAAAAGGGATATTTACTTGTTTATTTAACTGATTGTAGATAGACACACACATTGTGTTTCAGTCCCGTAGCGGGATCCTTCCGTGGGCGTGTGAATGTTAAAAGCACCACATAATTGTAGGTTCATGTGCATGGGGTATAGGTGGTCAGTCTCTTCCTTACTGTAGAGAGTGGCAAGAGCTGACATCGAACCCTTGCCCATCCACACACTGTAGGTGGGTGTCCAGCACAATTCACACACTGAAGGTGGGTGTCCAGCACAATCCACACAATAAAGGTGGGTGTCGAGCACAATCCACACACTGTAGGTGGGTGTTCAGCACAATCCACACACTGTAGATGGGTGTCCAGCACAATCCACACACTGTAGGTGGGTGTCCAAAACAATCCACACACTGTAGGTGGGTGTCCAAAACAATCCACACACTGTAGGTGGGTGTCCAGCACAATCCACACACTGTAGGTGGGTGTCGAGCACAATCCACACACTGTAGGTGGGTGTCCAGCACAATCCACACACTGTAGGTGGGTGTCCAACACAATCCACACACTGTAGGTGGGTGTCCAGCACAATCCACACACTGTAGGTGGGTGTCCAAAACAATCCACACACTGTAGGTGGGTGTCCAAAACAATCCACACACTGTAGGTGAGTGTCCAAAACAATCCACGCACTGTAGGTGGGTGTCCAGCACAATCCACACACTGTAGGTGGGTGTCGAGCACAATCCACACACTGTAGATGGGTATCAAACACAATCCACACACTGCAGGTGGGTATCAATCACAATCCACACACTGTAGGTGGGTGTCTAGCACAATCCACACACTGAAGGTGGGTGTCCAACACAATCCACACACTGTAGGTGGATGTCCAGCACAATCCACACACTGTAGATGGGTGTCTAGCACAATCCACACACTGAAGGTGGGTGTCCAACACAATCCACACACTGTAGGTGGATGTCCAGCACAATCCACACACTGCAGGTGGGTATCAAACACAATCCACACACTGTAGGTGGATGTCCAGCACAATCCACACACTGTAGGTGGGTGTCCAGCACAATCCACACACTGCAGGTGGGTGTCTAGCACAATCCGCACACTGTAGGTGGGTGTCCAGCACAATCCACACACTGTAGGTGGGTGTCCAACACAATCCACACACTGTATGTGGGTGTCCAGCACAATCCACACATTGCAGGTGGGTATCAAACACAATCCACACACTGTAGGTGGATGTCCAGCACAATCCACACATTGTAGGTGGGTGTCCAGCACAATCCACACACTGTAGGTGGGTGTCCAGCACAATCCACACACTGTAGGTGGGTGTCCAACACAATCCACACACTGTAGGTGGGTGTCCAGCACAATCCACACACTGTAGGTGGGTGTCCAGCACAATCCACATACTGTAGGTGGGTGTCCAGCACAATCCACACACTGTAGGTGGGTGTCCAGCACAATCCACACACTGTAGGTTAGTATCGAACACAAGCTACACATTGATGGTGGCATGGACTTGACTGTACTCAATAGGTCTACCTCTCATAAAACAACGCAAACATGTCACATGTCCACTAAAATACGGTGCGATCAACTCAGATTGATTTTCTAGAGAATTCTACGTTGAATAGTTTGCCATTACTTTCTAAACAAGACGTCAACATTGATGTCCAACTGACTGATGTAGAGAATGAATCCACTACCCCACATTCAGCGCACAGGAAGTTTAAATGCTAGCTCAATACACCCCTCGGCCACGCTGACCTCCGTCACAAAGCTATACTAAAAAAAAAGTATACGTTATAATGGTTACTGCAGTAGAATAAATTACTTCAAACGAAAGTATGGAAACAATAGCAGTCCTATAACTGTGTCGTCTAATTTAATAAGCACACAAAAATATAATATTCTTCCGACTCAGTAAGCACGGAACCATATCATATTATTCCAACTCAATAACAACGCAACCACATAATATTTTTAACCTGCGGTATTTATCATTATTGAGAAAATAAATGAACGGAGATAAAATCAGACACAATGTTCTCGGAAACATTAGTGCAAATAATGAAGAGGATGAAAATAAACCCGCAAATGATCTGAACATTAAACTATGTAAATAAGAAATAGATACCATACATTTGAGATACCATGGGTATAAAAATATAGCAAGCAGAAATATGAAAAGATGCGTTTACGTATGAAATGTGAAGTTGACAGAAGTTTATATACACAGCGACATTTGAAAAAAAAAAAAAAAAACACCGTTGACGTCGTTTTGGCAGCTGTATGTCAAAACAGATAACACTATACATAAAACTGTCTCTCGGAGTTACAAAATATCAGGGTGTAAATTCTCAATTATCACTGACGGCTGCCAGTGTTATTTGTCAGGAAATCCATTATCTAAGAGACTGTGGTAGCACAAAAGGACAACTTCCTTAATCTAACAAGCAGGTGTAGAGTTAGGAGAGACTGTGGTCACACAAATAAAAGTTAGTTAACTTCCTCAATCTACAAGTAGGTGTAAAGTGAATAGAGAATGTGCTCATATAAAACAGGTACATAACTTCCTTAATCTACAAGTAGGTATAAAGTGAAGAGAGATTGTTGTCATAAAAAGGTAGGTAACTTCCTTAAACTACAAGTACTGTAACATGAAGGGAAATTGTGGTAAATAAACGTGGATTGTGGTCATATTTAAAAAAAACAAACAATGTAGATAACTACCATTATCTACAAATAGTGTACAGTGAAGAGAGAATGTGGTCATATAAATAGGTAGGTTGTGGTCACATAAATAGGTAGATTGTGGTCATATAAATAGGTAGATTGTAGTTATATAACAATGGCAGATAACTTCCTTAATCTACCAATAGGTGTCATGCGAGACGAGATTGTTTTCAATGAGACGGGAAGACAGCGTTCACTATCTAACAGGTACGCAATACAAATAATTGACCGCTAAGTAAATATTTTAAGGTTAAGTAAAGATATGTGTCCAGGCTTGCTGGCCCAGTGGTCAACTGTTCAAATCCACAAAGCCGGGGTGTGTTTTTTAAACTGATCTGGGCTCCCCTGTTGAAACAGAGCCTATAAATGGGTGGCAGGACGTGTTCTGTGAGTACAGAGGTGGGTGTGATATTGACTGCGTCACCCATGAAGTGCCGAGTAGTCAATATGACTGTAGGACTGGCACCATATACCCAATAGACGACTGGCGTGTAAATGAGTCTTTGACTGTTTTCTTTTAAAGACTGATGACCGTAAACTAGCAAGAAGGTGTAAATGAAATATGGTTTATTATCTACAATAGCAAGTTGAAGTGAAAGAAATGTGGTTTATTATAAGCAATAGTAAGTAGGAGTAAAATAAAGGCGGCTCATTATCCAACTTAGCAAGAAGGTGAAAAGGAAAAACGGTTTATTATCTACAATAACAAGTTGGCGTAAATTAAATACGGTTCATTATCTACTATAGCAAGTAGGCGTAAAGGGAATACGGTTCATTATCTAAAATAGCAAGTAGGCGTGAAGGAAATACGGTTCACGATCTACAATCGCAAAGCGTGAAGTAGAGTTGATTCTACATCTACAGTAGCAAGGTGTCGTTACGTAATAATGATTCATCTGTCATCCACAACAGTAAGCGCGCGTGACATCCAATCATCTTTCATCTATAGTATACAACCGCCGTGAGGTAATAATGATTCATCTACCATGTACAATAGCAAGCAGGCTTTAGGTCATGGTGATTCATCATATACAATAGCTGACAGGGGTGAAGAATTGTTGCACCATTATAGACAAAAGCGAGCAAGTGTGAAATACATACAGATGGTTATCTATTATAAATAGGAAGTATGAGGTAAAGTTAATTGTACAAGTACAGAATGTTCATCATCTACAATCACCACTAGGCATCTAATTAATGGAAAATGTAAACTGTCTAATAGACCATACATGTGTATAATTTTCCTCCAAAGTAGGATAATTTCTTAGTAAAACTAATTAGTTATACTTAATGCGTTCATTCCTCAGTACTTAACATCAAGCAATTAGATTGTAATTACTATTTTCAACTTGACAAATACGTTCTAATTTAGCTTTAGACTTTTAAAATTATGTAGTCTTGCTTTCAATAAGTAGTTCATCTTAAAACAGCTGCATTTAAATTAAATTTTCTTTGGCAGCATAATTTTATCATAAAAGTATATAAAATAATATAAATAATTTCCACATCAATGGCTTTATTTTTCTCAAATATTGTTTGCTCATTGATTATTTGTGACATCGTACAGATTATAAGAAGATGTGCAGACACGAGAACATCATTTCTTAAAGTAATCAAACATACAAGACTCGTATGAATTGGTAACACTTTAAGACATGAAGAGCTATACTCAAAAAGTACAAGACGGCAAAATGCTCGAGAACGGTTACGGGGTAGACTACGAAAATATTTGTAAATCAAATATATCAGTGCAGAAGTACAATGAATCAAAGAATAGGGTACATGAAATGGAATGGTCAGAAAGTTAAACGACCAGCCCCAGGACTGAAGTACTTCAAGATAATGATTATGAGAAGGAAATCCCAATCCCACTCAATAATAACTTTCTGTTAGTTCATTTGTGATTTTAACTGATTAAATTATATGTACTTCAAACGAAAGTATGGAATCAACCGCCATGCGATTATTTTAATGTTATGGGCGTCGGTCGTTTAGAAAGCAGCTGGGGTTGGCTGTTATAAACCTCAAAGCGTGTACAAATAGGGCTTTTACTTACTACTTACTTACTATTAGTTCTTAATGAGACGCCTCAAAGCGTGTACAAATAGGGCTTTTACTTACTACTTACTTACTATTAGTTCTTAATGTGACCAAATTTCGGAGCCTAGCAACCATATTCTTCTGTAAATAATGTTTTTAACTTCTAGTCTACATACTTGACGAAAGAATTAGAGGGCTCGCTTTTAATCTTCTAGTACGCTGATGGTGAGCTAGGCGGTTCAACTCCCATACCGGCATGAAGGTGGACTTCAACGCTGACTGCTCGTTCAGAATAAGGCAAACTTCTGATTATACACGAGACTAGAAAATCAACATGGCGTTTATCGCAACGTCTTGCAGAGGACATCTTCTTCTTCTTCTTCAGCGTTCCGAGCCATTGAGGTTCTTTGCTGCAGATACAATCCGTCTCCATTCGTCTCTCTGGTTGACCCTCTCCTGCCAGTCGTTGATTCCAAGTGCTTGTAGGTCTGTATATATATTATCTCTCCACCGTCTTCTTGGTTTGCAAAGGACATGCAACATTAAAATTTAATATTTTGGCGTTTGTCAATTATATATGTTACCATATACACGATAAGAGAACCACAGCCTTCATTAGTCATATAGCGAGAAGTGGGGCATTGGAGAATAACATAGTGACAGGAGAGATGAGCGGAAGAAGAGTCAGGTCTAGAGAAATGATGCTGGGTGGCCTCAGAAGGTGGCATGAAGGGATATCTTTAACTAAATTGATCGAAAACATCAATGACGAAGAACTGTATAGTAACATGAACACCATACGTGACTTTGCAAGGCGTCTGCTGATGATTGGGACGGTGATTCTTGGACCAGATTTTCTATAAGGAGTATGAGGTAGCTGAACTTATTGATCTTGAGCTTTGTATGCCTGGACTGCATTGAGTTTTGCATTTTGCTAAGATATATCAATCTGATTCCTTGTCTACCTCACTCTATGGCCAGATAATTTTCAGATGTAGACAAAGAGCAATTTCTAATAGGGTTCATTCTGGCAAGATGAACAAGTCTATTTATTGTCTTTCTATCAATTCAATGCAGAGAATGGTAACTGCGATATTTCAACATTCTTCTTTCATAATTCTGCTTCTTCAATGAAGAATTCCATTTGAGGTATGTTGAATCTCCGCTCCTGCTATGTAGGCAAAGTCTATATTTTGTGTATCACTCGAACATATGATTCACATAGGTATTTTCCACCGTAGAAAACTAACGTAGCCAGAGCGAAGCATATTTCTAATATACCAGTTACGTCTTTTGTTTGGAAACTTGAGAATAAATCTCGTGTCGGAGGTAGGCAGACCTGGTTCCCGCAGACGTCAATCAATCCGGCTTAATTTAGGAAATACAATACCGCGCATTAAGGTACCTGTCACTTCATTACACGGTCTAATGTCTTAACTGCAAAATCGGGTATTTCTTATTCATGGATATGTAATTTTAGAACATAAAATCCCCAGAGGAATTCTCCCATTACAGGCTACACAAATTAGGATGAAACTATGGATCGCATTCTATAACTTAACCAAGATGACCGCTAGTCGATATATGCTGCGTGCTTCATAGAGGACGGCAGATCAGACTGAGTAATAATTGTACATTGTCATTATCAGAAGACATGATCATTTATCTCATTGCATCTGTTTACCCAATTACATCAATTTGAAACCTGTCCTATGCCTTAGTAGGCCATGTTTTAATTACAGTTGGTGTTGACTAAAGAGCCGAAGGGTGTTACGGACAGTTACCTTCTTTATCTGTAATATAACACTTAACTGTCAAAGTTTTCACCATTGTGAACCAGAGAGAGAGAGAGAGAGAGAGAGAGAGAGAGAGAGAGAGAGGGAGAGAGAGAGAGAGAGAGAGGGAGAGAGAGAGAGAGGGGAGAGAGAGAGAGAGAGGGAGGAGGGAGGGAGAGAGAGAGAGAGAGAGAGGGAGAGGGAGGGAGAGAGAGAGAGAGAGAGAGAGAGAGAGAGAGAGGGAGAGAGAGAGAGAGAGAGAGAGAGAGAGAGCGGTGAAAATATTTGGCACTAGTAACAAGAGTTTCAATAGATTATGCTATTTATGACGTTTGGCGTGATTTCTGTACTATCGTTAGATGAGATAGATGTTTGAATAATGGTGGCATCTTGATTATATTTTGATATCGGTTTCAATGTTCGCAAATTAAAACATGATAAGCTGTAAATTTCATAAGTATTTTCGAGGTGTTACTTTAATACTAACCAACATTCTAAAACATCCCACTCATCACTACAGTGTCGGGAGGTCAGCATGGCCGAATGGTTAAAAGCGCTCATTCCTTCAACATCCGGTTTGCTGATACGAAGGTGCGGGGTTCAACCCCTACACCAGTCAGATGGACTATAATGTTGCCATCTCGTCTTTTGCCTTCAGGAAGTAAATTGTAAGCACCTCTGAAGTCGTGGTGGGTTCGCCTGAAAGCCAGGGACACTGGTAATATGGAAAGCTACTCCCACACGCAAAACTCAGTCCAGTCCACTAAGAGTATTATCACGTGTATGGACTACGCTTGAATTCAAAGGTAACGAACACCAAAACCACACACACGAACACACACACACACACACACACACACACACACACACAGACTACAGTGCCGTTTTCATCTTGCATATTTGTTAGAGAAGAAAGGACTCATACCTTCACAGGATCGGTCGTTTTGACAGTCAGAATTATCAGTCACAAATATATTCAGGGCACGGATTGCAAAGGAAATTGAGAATTATTTGTAATCCAGTTACGTTATGTTCCTTTTCTGCATATTCACAATGTTTATTTGAACATGCCATAGCTGCAACGTCTGCACGATGCTGCTCGGTAATAGCGAGTAATAGAAAGAAAAAAAACCACGGCGTGTAGTTGGTAGTGGCATGTGTAATAGGACAACATGGTGTGTAGTGGTAGTGGCATGTGTAATACGACAACATGGCGTGTAGTGGTAGTGGCATGTGTAAATAGGACAAACACGATGTGCAGTGGTAGTGGCAAGTGTAATAGGACAAACACGACGTGTAGTGATAGTGGCATGTGTAATAGGACAAACACGACGTGTAGTGGTAGTGGCATGTGTAATAGGACAAACACGACGTGTAGTGGTAGTGGCATGTGTAATAGGATAAACATGGCGTGTAGTGGTAGTGGCATGTGTAATACGAAAAGCATGGCGTGTAGAAGGTCAACATTACAGTAACAGTTAATTAGTTCTAGATCTCTTTACAGGACGCCACTATCAATCTCAGTATTTTGTGTTGCTTGTATTTCTGTAGGCAATGGTATGTTCAGTAGTTTGTCATAGCTTTCGGAACAACCGGCGCTCATTCCATGTACACATGCGGACTGGCGCTGCAGACGGACCACTGAGTGAATTAAAAAAGACAGTGAAGTAAATACAAGACACAACATTGCAGGCATAGACAATAAATTTCAAGCGAAAGAAAGAAGAACAAACAGAAGACTGCGACTGGATTCGGACCCTGTATGTGGGATTTTGGAACTGCCCGCACTGCCCACAGGCCACAGACGCAATGACAAAAAAGGGCGTATTAGCAACAACCGGTTATGGACAAATAAAATCACAAGAAAACAACAACAACAACAACAACAACAACAACAACAACAACAATAACAACAACAACAACAACAACCGGAGATGTAGTCAGAACTGATACTAATGTTACTGCATGTAATGAGTATAATGGTATAAACATGTGAGGTGAAACGAAACATCGCACTTGGTTCTGTTTGTATTATTAGACTAGTTGGATGACGTAGACGTATGCACAGAACATACTACTTATATGTATATATAATATATTTTAAAAAACGGCTCGTACAATGACAAATAACAAATAAATTAATAAATAAATAAATAAATAATAATAATAATAATAATTATGACACGTCTATGAACATGAGCCTGCTGAGTCTGTAAATCCTAAAACCATCACCTTTAGTAGGCCTAGTGCACGGAGGAGTATATGGCCAGTCTGTCTCTCACTTAGCGGACGACGAGCGCAGGCATCAAACCTTCGTCCTACCACGCTCGTGGCATTATCAGTCATATGTATTGATGATTCTGCTCAACTAGAAGCAGAACATGAACTACTGCCCTTGCTCTTGGAACACCTCTTTCGATAAGCAGACGAAGGATAAGACATTGATGACTCCTTTTCCCGCTTTGAGGTGAACTGCACATATGGTGCTAACTCCACATTTGTTTACACCAATCGGCACTCAAGTGAGCGATGTTGTGGATTTCACTCTGCTGCCTCTGCTTCCAAGACATTACCTGGAACCCCATTTTATTCTGGATCGACTCTGGGAGTTCAGTTTTGAAAATTCCAACTCGATGCCAATTCGAATTCATCACCACAGAGCCGGTAGGCTGGCAGGCTAGCCTCTACACTGCCATAACTATCAAAGATGGGCCAGTTTGTTAATG
Source organism: Cepaea nemoralis (assembly GCA_014155875.1). Classification (NCBI taxonomy): domain Eukaryota; kingdom Metazoa; phylum Mollusca; class Gastropoda; order Stylommatophora; family Helicidae; genus Cepaea; species Cepaea nemoralis. The sequence goes on from JACEFZ010015916.1 coordinate 47,454, forward strand.
GGGATGAATGACCGTTGCATCCCACAAATCATGAATCCAGTCGAATTTAAAACTAACGGAAGCATCATTCTTAACCATCACCCACTAATTTCCAACGTTTTGCAATCAGCAGGGAATTGTCTTTAGATCTTTGACAAGATATCTCAATCTTTAGAATTTTGAGATATCTCAGTCTGTATAGCTTTGAGATATCTCAATCTTTATAACTATGAGATATCTCAAGCTTTAGAGATGTCAGATATCTCAATCTTGAGATCTTTAGAGATATCTTAATCTTTAGAACTTTCAGATATCTCATGGACCGATGTTAATTCGTTTTCAGAAGAAAGGTGAGAATCTGGATGTTGCATCCCAACGTTCAGTTTTCATGATGCGAAAAAGGCAATTCGAAGAAAACGAAAGGGCCTACACCCTTAAGGAATACTGATCAATCAGAGAAATACCAGCCCATACACATCTTAAAGAATACATCGGAAAAACAGACACACGATTGTGATAGTCCTTTCAGAAACAAATTAAAACCATAAATTGATTAGGAAAAATTATTTGCAAAAAGTCAAGAGTTTCTGAGCATGTTATGAGGAGAAATAAGCTTAAAAACTTGGTGACAGCTGGCAAACTCGATGGGGAAAGAGCAAGGAGAAGACAGAAAGATAAATACCCTGGTTATCTTGTGTGATGGAAAGCCATTAAGGTCCACACCTTTTGGCATGACAGATGACGGTGATGATGGTGATGACGATGATGATGCTGATAATGGTGATGCCTCTCAAAGTATCCATGAGGAAACTGAGTAATTAGGGTGGAAAATTACTTGTAACATCCTTTTGTCAATCACGACTTCACCCTCACAATATTCACCTGTTTGGTCCACTAAGTATTCGCTTCGTTGGTGCACAAGTAGATCATGAGCTGTAAATGTGGCTCAGAAAGCAGAGTTGGTGCCTCGTCCGCTGAAGGCTTATGTTTCTTAGTACTGATACAGCGATGCTGATGGTAGTAAACAAGTAAACGATCCCTTTTCAAGCCATGAGGCGTAGTGAGTATATAGTGGCAGCCCGTAGTATTAGATGAACTGGAACTAGATGGGCGATGTGATACATATCATACTAGTCTCATGTACGGCACAACAAACCTTATGGTACCAATTTAGACTGGGTAGACGTGGATAGCCAGGGTAATGAACACAAAGTTCCAATGTAGAAGGAGATTCGAACACAGAAGCTGAAGACCGGTAGGCCAAGCCTATTTGCCACGGCGGTGCTGCTGTTCTCGATATGTTGGCGTAAATATTGTTAATTAAAACACGATGAGAATAATCGGATATTTGAATGTAAAAATAAATGTTTTCCTGTTTCATATCAGCGTGCAAATAACTGTCTTAATGCTATCCCGTCGTTGATAAAAACGTCGATCGAAACAGAAGATACCTGTTGTCGTGTCTTTGGTATAAACTAGTCATGAACATCCACGAAAGAAAGGCATATAAGTGACGGCTGAATAGAACGATGTCCCTGCACAATTTCACACAGAGCTAGGACTGACCACAACAAACTATCTATAACATGGTGATATCTTTCGCCTTCATCTCCCAATGGTGCAGAACCCCGTATCAACCTTAACTTTGTAGATTTGTGTATTGTTGGCTGGATTTTGCAGCTACAGTTGTTTACAGGATGAGGTAGTCAGTCTGACATCCAACCTACTTTATAACGACGTTCATTATTGGTTATAGTGCAACCAGTATTTGCTTCCTGTATGGGGCACGTGAACACATAGGCCATAACATATTACTCAACGTAGAGACTTAAAAGAGAACTAGCTGCGTGTCAGGTTCAGTTGAAAAACTTCACTGAATAACACATTTATTCAAGGTGACATAATGAAAGACACGGTACAAGGATAAACTTAGCGAACAGGGAGAATATTAGTTTAGGGATTGGCTAGTCAGCTGAAAATAAACAAAACGATTTGACAGAGGAATTAAAAAAAAACAGAAAAACTAATGAACGAGCTTGAAAAATTGTCATTTAAAACTGTCATTTGCCAATATAGTACCTTGCGGTGTATGGCTAGGGGGGTCTTGAGCCTGAAGACTCCTGGCTAGTGCAGTCACCACGAACTGTGCAGGCCAGGGTTTTTCTTTTGCTCCCGACAGAAAAAAAGGGGGGGGGGGGAACTCCACGCCTTAATGATGATTCGAACCCAGGTTTTCCGATTCTAGCCACTCGGCCAGCCGCTCTTCGAAAAACGCAAAAGAAATCGGCGTTTCAGTTGCATTCGATAGAAGGCCACAAAGTGAGATGTAGAGAAGGACAGAAGACACGGACAACAACCAAGAATACAGATGTCACTAGCTTCAATACCTAGTAACAAATGCCACTTTAGATATTCACTGGCACAGGACTGGAGCATAATGGGGCGACCCTTTGCCGTGAAGCTTAAGCCGTGACTAACTAACTAACTAACTAACTAACTAACTAACTAACTAACTAACTAACTAATTAACTAACTAACTAACTAAGCAACTAGCTAACCAACCAACCAACCAACTAACGAACCAACCAACCAACGAATTAACGAATAAACGAACAAACGAACCAACGAACTAACGCAAACACGCACGCACGCACGCACTCACTCACTCACTCACCACTCACTCACCCACCCACCCACTCACTCACTCACTCACTCACTCACCCACTCACTCACTCACTCACCCACCCACTCACTCACTCACTCACTCACTCACCCACTCACCCACTCACTCACTCACCCACCCACCCACCCACTCACTCACTCACTCACCCACCCACTCACTCACTTACTCACCCACCCACCCACTCACTCACTCACTCACTCACCCAACCACCCACCCAATCACTCACTCACTCACCCACTCACTCACTCACTCATTCATTCACTCATTCACTCACTCACCCACCCACCCACCCACTCACTCACTCACTCACTCACTAGATATTTGCATAATATAAACATATATCAATTGTTGCTGTTTATGTTATTTTAACCGCCCTGGTCACTACAATCCTCCACGTCATCAGCCTCCACGTTGTTGCTTTGATCCGAATTGTTTCTTCAAAGTATAGTTCTGACAGTTGACGCCGTTGATAACATGAATCTGCGCACGGCTATTTGCCTCTAACAAACGTGATAGCTGAAAAGTGGACCCATTATGACTGAAGCGTGTGAATCAATATCCTGCCTCTGCGAGTAGTAATTTGCCTGTAATATTGCTCGTAGTACCGTAAAGCCAGGACAACCTTGTCGCATTTAACGTAAATGAATAGTGATGAATTAGATACTGAACACGTTGCATGCTAAATGGCCATCCATTGCCGGCGATCACTGATTTCTTTTTAATTGGATAGATAATGTGAGGGAGTCGATAAAGTGGTGTGTGTGCGTGTGGAGAAAGTAGTAGCAGTAGCAGCAGCAGCAGCAGCAGCAGCAAAAAGAAGAAGAAGAAGAAGAAGAAGAAGGACGAACGAACGAACGAACGAACGAACGAAGTTGATTTTCTAAGGTTCACAAATTGGGCACGCTGGCCTTAGTGCATTCGGCTCTTCCAATCACTCATCTTTCATTCATCAATTGTGCATGTTACAGAATAAGAAGAAGAAGAAGAAGAAGAAGAAGAAGAAGAAGAAGAAGAAGAAGAAGAAGAAGAATAATAATAATAATAATAATAATAATAATAATAATAAGAAGAAGAAGAAGAAGAAGAAGAAGAAGAAGAAGAAGAAGAAGAAGAAGAAGAAGAAGAAGAAGAAGAATAAACGTGGTCGTGAAGGAGGAGGATGAGGAGGAGGCAGAAGCAGCAGAAGAAAATAGAAGAAAGAAAAAAGAAGAAAGAGGGAAGAAGGAAGAAGGAAGAAGAAGAAGAAGAAGAAGAAGAAGAAGAAGAAACGTGGTGGTGAAGGAGGAGGAAGAGGAGGAGGAGGAGGAGGAGGATGAGGAGGACTAGGCAGAAGCAGCAGAAGAAAATAGAAGAAAGAAAAAAGAAGAAAGAGGGAAGAAGGAAGAAGGAAGAAGAAGAAGAAGAAGAAGAAGAAGAAGAAGAAGAAGAAGAAGAAGAAGAAGAAGAAGAAGAAGAAGAAGAAGAAGAAGAAGAAGAAAAAGAAAAAGAAGAAGAAGAAGAAGAAGAAGAAGAAGAAGAAGAAGAAGAAGAAGAAGAAGAAGAAGAAGAAAAAATGTCAGCATTAATTAAATAAGTAATCTGAATTATATCTCAACGGAATGAAAATAAACTAACACCGAAATCGGAGAAACGAAAAGAGAAATCAAGCTGGTGTAAATCACCCGTAATTTACAGTCGATATACATCAGCAAGACAATGACCAGGGTGTAATCCCCAACAGTTGCAGGGTTCTTTACTCAGACCGCACGGCTTTGAGGTCGAATCAGCCTCATAAAATGGGTAGCGTTGATTTTAAGTATTTTTTTTTCTGGGAATTGTTTGGTAAGGAATGGCAATGAAAAAGGAAACTGGCAGTCGCAGCTAGTTATGTCGTGCCATAGAATATAAAGAAATCAAACAGTTAATTGTCAACAGCTGTGTCAGCAACCGACCTGGTGTAGTAGTTAGTGCATCTCGTTACCAACAAAGGCTTTGGGGTTATCTAGCAGTGGGATTTCTGTTCCGACCAGTACAGTTTTTGAATTGATTTAGACTTTTAAAAGCTAATTACATATCCGTAACAAGATGTTGCAATCAACCCCAGCATTTTGTCTGTTTATGATGTCCTGACAAATGTTACGTTCAGTAGTTTGCCATTGATTTATGAATGACGGGCACTCATACAATTATATGAAATACTAGTGCAAGGCGGTATGCTTCCAAATCACCCGCAGCTGTGTTTCGGTGTATGGGAATGCGAAATAGGTTCATAACGCATTTTCCATAGCGCCGGTCCTAGACTTCTACATTAGTATCTGATAATTTCTAGAATTATCTGAACATGTCCCAAGAAAGAAGCCAGTAGGGCACTGGTTATCTATGTAAATGTGCATATTTACTTTAACGTCATCATCATTATCGTCAACATCATCATCATCATCATCATCATCATCATCATCATCATCGTCATCATGTACTTTGTCCTTAAGCATGGACAGTCATGTTTCGCCATCTCACGCTATCACCAAAGTCGTGGATCATCTCAGTGTCCTTGTCTCGACCATACCACGTGGCAAAGTCATCGAGGTATTTACTTCTCTGCCTTCCCCTTGTTCTCTTCTCCTCGATCTTGCCAGTTGTCACTTTCTCCAATGTATTTCTTCTCATACGTGTCCAGAAAATTGTGACTGTCTACGTCTAATCTCTCTAAGCAGTTTACGGTTTTCATTCGTTTCTTGTAGGACATGATCATTGGTATTTCTGTCTGTCCATGGTATTCTTTGCATTTCCCTTAGAAACCACATTTCCACAGCCATCAGATGTTTTTCAGCTTGTCTGTTCATTGTCCACGCTTCACATCTATACAAATGTAGAGATTCTATGTAGCACCTCAATATTCCTTTTCTCGTTGCAAATAACATCCTCCTATTGGTCAGTAGGTTTTCCATCTTGCAAAAGGCTACCTTCGCTTATCTCTCTTCAAGGCATCTTCCATCAGATGTTATGACTGTTCCAAGATAATTGTACAGATTCACCTCTTTAAGAGTATTCCCATTTACTTGTATATAACATTGTGGTATTTTCTTCTTCCTAGTGACGACCATAATCTGTGTCTTCTTACAATTTAATTCTAACCCTAGCTGTTCGCTGTCTGCAACAACCGCATCTACCATTGTCTGCAATCAATACTGAATTATTCGCATATCTAATGTTATTGGTGTTACGTCCCCCAATGGTGATTCCTCTCATATCTTCTAAACGTCTAAAAATATTCTCCCTGTATAGGACAAAAACGACCTGGAGACATTACACATCCCTGTCGCACACTTCTCTTAATAAGCTGATATTGACATACTTTATTATCAACCTTTATATCAGCTTGTTGTTTCTAGTATATGTTTATTTTTTTTTTTTTTTTATAAGTCTAAGGTTTACTCATCAATTTGCAGATCTGCAAGCATCTTCATCATGTTGACATGTCTTACTTTATCGAAAGCCTTTGTGTAGTCAATAAAGCAATGATGTAGGTCGCTTTTTTTCAATTCTATAGTACCATAAACATATACACAGCATTTACTGTACCCTTGCTTTCTACAAACCCACATTGTTCTTCTCTTGTTTCAGGTTGTATTTTTTCCCCCTAACTCTTTGCATGATAATTATTAGCAAAATCTTCGTGATGTGGCTCATTATACTAATTGTTCGATTTTGATCACATTACAGGGCTCTTGATTTCTTCAACAATAACTCATCAGGACTAGATGGAATTAGTAATCGGATCCTTCGCCATGCTGCACCGGCGATCTGCGAGTCACTAACTTTTATATATAATCAATGTCTCATCAAAGGTCACTTCCCATCAGCCTTTAAAATCGCTAAACTGTATCCTCATTTAAAAGCTGGTTCTCTAGACGATCGTATCATGAGTAATTATAGGCCAATTTCCATATTATCCTCATTATCCAAACCGCTAGAAAAGCACATCCACAAAACAACACTAGAGCACTTAGTACACCACAAACTAATAGTTGACAGTCAGTCAGGATTTCGACCAAAATATTCTTGTCATACAGCACTAACAAACATGATAGAAAACTGGCATCAAAATATTAACAACAATACTCTATGTGGAGCGGTGTTTATAGACTTTAGAAAAGCATTCGATATGATAGATCATACTATTCTAATTAAAAAACTAGAAACAATGAAAGTAAGCTTTAATATAGTGACATTAATAAAATCATTTTTATTAGACAGACAGCAAGTAGTATCACACAATAAAGCTTTATCTCAAGCCATTACCATTAATATTGGAGTACCTCGGGGGTCTATTCTTGGCCCTCTGTTATTTGCCATTTATATAAATGATCTTCCCTTAAATTTGTCGTCGTCCTGCGATCTATTTGCTGATGACTGCACAGTATATACAAACGCTATTGATCGTAATGTGCTAGAATTATCCTTGCAACAGGAAATAAATAGTGTAGTTAACTGGAGTCATGCAAACCGCATGCAAATTAACATTTCTAAAACAAAGTCTATGTTAATAGGAACCAGGCAAAGACTTCACACGCTAAACTCGCAGAGAAGTCTACAGCTGCACATTGGTAGCATGCCTATAGAAAGTGTAACCGAGCACAAGGCACTGGGTCTTATCATAGATCAAAATCTAACCTTTAACTCACATGTTCATGCTCTCGTTAAACAAATAGCCAAAAAAGTATACCAACTTGCCAAAATTAAAAATTTCCTTGACAAAAACACAAGAAAGATATTCTATACTTCCCATATACAAACACATATTGATTACTGTCCCACAGTCTGGGATGGATGCTCCAAATCAATAACACAACGCCTATATTCACTCCAGAAAAAGGCAGTGCGTTTAATTAATGGTGAAAAGCTTACCGACAATTCTAACCTATATAAACGTCTTCGGTTACTGCCACTCCAGACTAATATAAAACAAGCTTAGCATACTCTGCCGCTCAATTGTGGAACAATCTTCCACAAGAAATCAAAGACACTACCAATCATTATACATACATTCGCAACCTGTTTGAACACTACCTCAGTACAGACTACATTCCCCCATAAACAAAAGCACCAAAAAGACAATAATAATGGTAACTTATCTCAAACGACAACTAGCCAAAAAACATTCCTTTATGTATGGCACGTTACACCCTCCTTAGGTATTTATAACGCCCATGTTAAACACTGCCTCAGTGAGTCCTTTCTTATTGATTATTTTTCATGCGTTTTAATGCTATTGTTCTTTTGTCAAAATTTGCTTCATAACTGATGTTGAATTAAAGAATGTATGAGAGGAAATAGAGAAGAAGGGCAGAATGTCAGACGGGCCTGCGTGCCCAATTCTTAACCATTTGAAAATAAAGACTTTCGTTCGTTCGTTCGTTCGTTCGTTCGTTCGTTCGTTCGTTCGTTCGTTCGTTCGGGATTGTCATAAATATAGAATTACATACGTCAGGAGGTATATATCTCCAGTGTTATATATTGTGTTCAGCTGTCTGGACACCATATTCTTCTAGGGCATTGTTTATTTCTGATGCTATGTTGTTTGAACCAGGGGTCTTGTCTGTTTTCATATGGTTAAGAGCATTCTGAACTTCGATCTTCAAAATTGATTGTCATTCATTAATTTTTCCAAATATACTTTTCCTCTCTTGTATCATAAAGGTCTTTCATATAATCTGACCATGCATGTAAACTCTGATTGTTTTTTGTTGTTGCTATCTTTGAGTATTAGGCAACCCGTTGATGTGAGTGTTCTTTTGAAGGTGCTGTCATTAATTCTTTTGTGCATTAATTTGGTATTCCGGGTGTTGTGTTGATTTTCAATTTCCCTGCATTTTTCCTCAAACTATGCTTCTTTTTTTTTATTTGTACAATTTTCTAAGTTTCCTGTGAATCTCTTCATATTTTCATGTTATTTATGATATTTCTTCTTATTTAGATTGAGTTTTAAGATATATTCGGTCATTCGACGTTCCATCATCTTCATTTTTGGAATAGCTGTTTCTGCAGCATTCCCCATTGGTCGCTAACATCTTGAAATAATATTTATAAATTGAACAATGCATCAAATCCGTTATTTACCTCTACGTTGAATGTATCTTTTATCTTGAACGATGATTCTAATTATTTTACTCTATATTGTGTGACATCTGCAGTAAGTACCTGACGAGATGCAGCGAAATGTGCCAGGCAATAAATCGTACTATATATGGTTTGTGTCTTCGTTATTCAAATATCTTTTATCTCTTCACTTTTCAGCGCATGAAGATCAAATTGTGTGTTTCTTGGTGTATATTTGACCTATTTTAATTGTGCATGTTTATCGCGTATGACTAATCTGTGGTCGCTGTAGCATTCTGCACTTGGTATAGTTTTTTGCGACTTTTAAGGTATTTTGAAATCTTTTGTTGATGAGAATATAATCAATCTGATTTCTGATTTTATAGTCAGGATTCCTCCACGTCCATAATCTCCTTAGGTGTTGTTGATGCCAGGTATTCCCAATAATCATATCGTGCTTTTTTGCCCACTGTACAAGTCTGCAACCTATTTCATTCTGTTCATATAGTCAATACTTGCCTACTATGCATCCAATTTACATGTAGGTGCCAGGCCACTTACATCGGCAGAACAGAGCGACAGTTACACACGAGGGTGAGTGAACATATACTTCAATGGGTCGACAAGTTACTACACACAGGTGATGGGCGCACATGGAGGCAGACACACCGGAAGATTCCCGCGTCATAAATTGGTAGGCACGTGTTGGACACCAGTCGTGTGGCTGACAGAGACAGCGCTTTCCGTGTGGTGTTAAACACACAAAATAGTCGCTTGTTAAAGTTTGTAGAAGTCATAATGATCAATCTACATAGGCCAATTTTGTGCAAACTGAAATACATGTTAGTCAGTTTAAAATTATCGTGGTAGACAATTGACATTACTGTGCAAACATGCGTATATTTTAGCTTGAAGGATTTATCTAGTTAATTTACTTTTTGTTGTGTGAATCCTGCAGTATGTACCTGACGAGATGCAGCGAAATATGCTAGGCAATAAATCATGCAATCTATTGTTCGTGTCTTCGTTATTTGAATTAACTACGGGAAAACATTGTTTTGAATACTATGCATTCGCCCTGTTGATTTCCAACTTTATTATTAAAGTAACCCATTATGATATTTAATTCTGAATGCTTGTATTTCGTGAAGGCATTCTCTAAATCATTATAAAATGCATCAATGTTACCATCACTGCTGTTGGTTGTTGGATCATACACATGTATGCCGTTGATCTCTCTCTCTCTCTCTCTCTCTCTCTCTCTCTCTCTCTCTCTCTATATATATATATATATATATATATATATATATATATATATATATATATATAATTACCCTATATATTTATCCTTTACACGATACAATAAATGGGATATCTGTTTGTTCTATAAAATTACTCTATATAATTACCATGATAAAGATAAAAACAATGGTATCTATGCAATTTATATAATTACTCTTGACATGAGCAAGAAATCCCGAAGGAGCAGAAGATGAGCACAGCGAAGCCTCTCATCCTTAAAACCTATGCTCACACAGAACATTTCTGACATGTATTTGACAAAAACTGACAATTTTCCCTTCAAAAACAAGTTTGAAAGTTCTTGCTCGCCAATGCCTGCTCAAACTCACCAGAAAAAGACTCTATCTCGAGGGAGATAGCACACAGGAGGCGCTAACGTTCTTGTCTGTGTTGTCCATTACAGAACCTAAGAAAAACAGTTTGGTTGCGGATCGTTAGAATTTAGGCTGATGCTGAAAGTAATGGAGGCAAGCAAACGCGCCACACAAATTCACTCACAAGTATACCGACACAAAAGCGCACGCACGCACCCACAAGCAAGCAAGCACGCACGCACGCAAGCGCGCACACACACACACACACACACACACACACACACACACACACACACATAACCCTTTCTTGCTGTTCCACTCTAGTTTTACTACGCGCAGTATGAAGATCCCTACGCAAATCTGACCATAGGGGGTCCATCCCCTATCGCGTGCCATAGCCCTGTTAGCCCATGACCTCGTGGTCATGGTTTCCCGGTCTACACCACGTGGAGTGCGGGTTGACTTGTGTAGTCTGCCGGTCATCGGCAGGCTAATAATTTTAACTGTTCATCCCTCCTGGGAGATATGGTTTTATCAGTTAAATGACGAGAACACCGTGGACAGATAGATAGAGCTATTAATATAAAAAGAAGGGGGAAAAAAAGGTTAACTCACAAAAAGAATTGGTTGCCCGCATCGGAAGAAAACAGCCCAACTTCTTTGGGTATGTCACGAGAAGAGGAAATCTGAAGTGTGTCCACACAACGGGAAGGCTAAAGGGGAAGAGAGACAAGGGAAGACCAAGGCAGAAGAAGCTGGACAGTTTGACAATATCATAGCATGGAGGAACGTCGGTATCAGAAATTATTGGAAGCACTAGAGACATAATTTTATATATATATATATATATATATATATATATATATATATATATATATATATATATATATATATATATATATATATATATATGCACACACACACACACACACACACACACACACACACACACACACTGTTGACAGACGATAGTTTGTGATAGAGTTAATATCTGTCCACAGCACAAAACCTGGGCTGAATTGAGACCACATGCTGCCCGTGCAACATGACACCTCTCTCGGCCTGATTAGTTTACTCCATAGGAAAGGTAATACCAATACATCTGGAACAAGACAATCTACAGAAGCCTCAGAATCAGCAAAGCAATGCTCAGCCTGTCCGCATTTCGAAGGCTCGATCGCAGTCCAGTCGCCGATCAAGGCACGTGACCTGGTCTGCCCTGCCATGACATTTAGTTGTTAGGTTGCATTTCCTCGCACCGGGACACAGTTTACATCCTCCCAGTTGCGCTCCACAGCCAGAAGCCGTATGCACAATGTGTGGTATTGGGTTTGGTGAGCGCCGCCCAACATTCGGCGCTAACAGAATGCAGGCCATCCAGCTTTGATTATCTCTGGTTTATTTATTAAAAACTATTTTTATCTGGGCAATGGAAGCATGAAACTGCCGAGGACAACTTATTATTTTGACAGTAAAAATTCAGGTTTGAATTTCCGTTAACGATGTCAGTTTTGGCCTCAGATTTTTAACGCATGATGTTTTACAGTATGAAATGAGTGTTTGTAAATGTTATTACGTGATGTGATATTGTTCTGTCCAGCAATAGAGCTATGCCAGTATGGTGCGGCAAGGGTTGTTTCATAATGCAGGTGCATGTTGCTTAATTCAGTGTAAATATTATATTAAAGTGTTTTGCCGAGATCATCTTACGATCTTCATCAGCATATATCAGTTCATGATTAACAGCCTTCCTTGCCATTGCGCAAGGCGGTCATGAAATTTGTTTCACTGTCTTCCTCTATCTCCCTTTCCATAAATCTTTTCACTTGCCACAATGTTCTAGTTTTTGACTAAACATTAAGACAGTCTCTTTCTGTTTGTGATATGTATGAATGTACTAATAATAAATTAACAGATGCTGATTGGCAATCGTAGATGCAGAGCATACAAGTGAAGAATAGATGACTCACTAAATAATATGTAAATTAAAAGCGATAGTGTCCACACAGGAATATATACAGTTGATATTTCAGTGTAAATATATTTCAGATATACACTTGAAGATATGTAAGGCTGAACGTAATACATCCGCACATGTATCCAAGTAGAGATTCTTACATGCATAAATCGCATGATCTTACTCACAAACGCAAGCACGCACGCACGCGCGCGCGCACACACACACATACACACAGATACACACAGATACACACACACACAAACATGTTCTCATACACTGAGGCTATCTACTGAGATTGGAATATAATAGTGCACTTGACAACCGTAGCACCAGAAAAGTTGACTTGGAAAGAACAATGCTGGAAGGTGTGGTTACTTGACTTGGAAAGAACAATGCTGGAAGGTGTGGTTACTTGACTTGGAAAGAACAATGCTGGAAGGTGTGGTTACTTGACTTGGAAAGAACAATGCTGGAAGGTGTGGTTACTTGACTTGGAAAGAACAATGCTGGAAGGTGTGGTTACTTGAAAAGGCAGGGAGAGGTCGACCAAGCACTAAGACAGACATATGACGTTACAGCAGATTCCTTGGACATAAGAGTGCAGGAGGCAGGAGAGATGGCAAGACAACGAGAGACTTTTCCACGGAGGGAGATGAGTGCGACGTTCTGCAAAACATGATGATATGAAAGAAGACACCGGATTAGTATACTGGTTTTGCGATAGGTTTCGTATAACACAAAAATATCACTCACTGTAAAAGCTTCGAACATATTCATACCATGTGGAATAAGGTCACAGGTATTTAACAGTGAATGTAGAAGGCACAGGATGGATGTGGAGATAAGAAAGGTAATGGAATGCAAGTAGAAGGTGAACCGACTAGATGACCTCCGATACCGTCAAACACTTTTAGATTGAACCGACTGAAAGACCTTAGATATTCTAAAGTTCTTTAGCTTTAAAACCAAGTGTAGTCCATACACGTGCCATTACTTCTAGTGGACTGAACTTATCTTTGTGTGTGGATTAGCTTTCCCTATTACCAATGTACCTCGTCATCAGGTGAACCAACTCCGACTTCTGAGGTGCTTGTAATTTACGTCTCCAAGTTAAGGACGAGAAGTCAACATTTTCGTCCAACTGACTAGTGGGAATGACCTTAGTGAAACTAAATCAAGTCGAGGACTTGCGAACCAGTGCTGTGGCTTAGGTGATAGTGAGACGCACAGTTTCATAATTCCCCGACATACCAAGTCTAGGGTTCAAAATTAGCCAGTGCGATTTGCAAGTAGACCGATTTGCTCTGATTTCACTGATATGAGGGCACTTCAGAAATCAATGGCAATCTATTGAACTAACATCGCATCACATAGTAAATGACAAACATCTAATAAATACTGGTGTATATTGCGACGCCCGGGAAAGGACATGCAACTGACATGTTTAGAGAACTTGCACGCGCCCACTGTGTGGAGAGAAACGCCACTGGTAAATATAAAATATGGTTAAGAAAAGGATTCCTGTCTACGCCATGAAGCGTGTTAGGTATATGGTCGTAGCCGCATGTTTGGATAGGCCCGTCAGCATTCGATAGGTCATGTTAAATATTTCATAGCCCGCTTTAATTTCCCAGGACATTTTCCGGTTACCTATTAAAGGTTGGTTCGACCGGGGAGCCAAGATAAAAATAAAAATTTCAAGGGGGGTTTGAACACATATCAACTGAGCCACAGGTAAGCGTCCTAGCCACTGCCCTATGGTCGTTTCATACAAAACCTATACAATATGATAGCAGGAGTTAAGTTACGCCACATTCCATAGTTAATAGCTGACATGGATGGTAGAACAGACTAGTGACTGATGGCACCTCATTAGTGTGTCTAGTTTGTTAATCAGTGAAGCACAAATATTACTTAAGTGAAGGGACGGTGTCATCCAGACGTGCTGAAATCCCATGTGTCAACAGCTTTCAATTTCTGTATTGTTTAGTGTGTCCCATAACATTGAATTCTTTATCTTTGTCTGATAAGTATGTCAATCGATACCCACACACGTATTTATCTGGTGGACTATTTGTCTCTGCGGTTACGTCAAACTGAAGCGCGCCTACTTAAAAGTAGCAGTGTGTACATTATGAAAATCATATCCCATACACAGTACGCCTAATACAGCCAGTCTAACTATACAGAGTGCAGATTTTTCTGACAACATCAGCTGTCAAATATTTGGTCCGTGTGTATGAATGTATGCATGCAAGATTGTCCTGGAATCTTTGCAAACATTCCCTCATTAAATCCTCAGTGTTTACGATCGGAAATTCCCCGAGGGTATAAATTGTGAGCCGGTTATGTGGTAATTTCCCGCGTCATAAGACCACATCTATCTAGACAGTTGATCTAATTTTAGACTTCTAAAACTGAACGACTGCATCTTTCCCATATTGGTGCCATACTCACAAATTTAATTTTGATAAATTGATTTTCGCCTGTGTTTTCCTCCTGTTGTAATGTGGCCCATTTCTCCTCTTTCGTTCTCCGTTTATTCAGGGACATAGATTGATGATCGTTGGGAATACTTCCGGTCTGAGATGTTGAGAGAAAATCGATGTCAAAGCGGGAAAATGAAGTACTATGTTCACATTCACATAGCACCGGATACTAAGGTGTCGCTAATAACAAGACGAGACATTGCAGTTCTTGTTGGCAACATCATGTTCTTTATTTTTATTATCATCAGTGGTGAACTTGCTCTAAAAGTATTGGTTACCAGGAAACTACTTCTCCTTCTTCGTTTCTCTGCTTCGCAGAGAAAAGGCGGATGCAATTTTCTGTATTTCGCTGTCGTTTTGCTTGTCCTAACGCCATATTTGTATTCTTCAATATCTCTTTTGCTCTATCTAGCCAACTCTTTCTGGGTCGTGCTCACGCCTTGTATCTCGTTAGCTATAAAACAAAAATACTAAAAGGACATTGACATTTTGAGCACATTGTCTAACGTTTAAGGACACCCACTTCATCATGAACCCACTTGCCATCAAGCAAGCTGACCCCCTGGCCAGTCAGCCACGAATCATTATCATCAGTGGCCATTTTCCTCTGAAATCGATGCTTATTGTACATTTTAAAGTTTCAACCAAGCAACCCTCAATTTAAAATCCCTAAACAGTTATTTTCCATTGTGTTTATGAGCCGAGAGTTATCTAGTTCCGAAAGTGTTTGACCCGCGGTCACGAATACTTTTGTGTCCCATTAACATTTGAACCTGTGGTGTAATCGTAAAGTACGAGGGGAAGTTAATAAGTAAGACACAAATGGCTGTGAAATATAACTAAAGATGATAACAACTTGAAACCAGTTTATTTTTATACATACATTGTCGCTTTATTTCTCAACATAATTTACACCAACATTGATGCACTTATCCCAACGTTTTATCATTCCCCCCAAACCGGCTGCATAAAATTGCGTGCTTTGTTTTCATTTACCTGCCATTTCTCAGAACTGTGTGACATACTTATTGACTCGACCTCGTAAATTTTTCTACCCAGCTATGCACCGCTTTACTGGTTAAACATTTGTCAGCATAAACAGGAAACCCACCTTGGCGGGAGACATTTCGCGAATGACGCCGAAGTTGAATGTGAAGTGAAAACGAGGTTTAGAAAACAGTGCACTCAGTTTCATGCAGCCGGTTTGGGAGGACTGATAAAACGATGGGATAAGTGCATCAATGGTGGTGGAAATTATGTTGAGACATAAAGGGACAATGTATGTATAAAAAATAAACTGGTTTCAAGCTGTTATAATCTTTAGTTATTTTTCTACAGCCATTTGTGACTTACTTATTAACTGATAGTTTGGCGAAAGCCTTACAGGTGGCAGTAAACAGGGTGGCGGAGTGGTACAGGGACGCAGGGGGCCATTATACACCCAGACAAGGCATCGGTTGTGTGGTACTCCCTGGATAACGGGATCGTCAAGGCAGATGTCCCAGGTATTATGTTGAATGGATGTCCTCTTAGTCGAGAGAGTAAATTGAAGTACTTGGGTATCACCTTTGACAGGTGTTTGTATTTTAAGGATCATGTGGAGGCTTTGGTGGTGAAGGCTGGTAGGGGACTGAATGCATTGAGGGTTATGGCAGCAACCGGGGTAGATCAGAGGATGCTGTACAGGCTCTTTCAGCAGTTAATAATTTCTGTCATTGAGTATGGTTTGAGGCAGCTGACAGTATCAAAGAGCCAGCTTGAAAGGTTGGAGCGCATACAGAATGCTGCCATGCGGTTAATCCTGGGGTGCACAAAGGACACATCAATTATATGCATGAAGCATATCCTGGCGATACAAACAATGATGGATAGGCATAGGGTCCTTCAGGCCAAATGGTACCTGAGAGTTGCCGCAGACAGGGATCACTCGCTGCATGCAGCAATTGATATGGTCAAGGGTCATAGGCTAAGACGAGGCAGGTCCTGGATGGCGCAGGTCCTGGATGGCACAGGCAGAACTTTCTATACGTCAGGTGTGTCATCTAGAGACCATCAATCGTGAAAGAGAGTGGGTTGAAGTTCCGGAAGACATGACGGACTGGCACAATGTAATAATAACAATGTCTCGTGAGTGCAGCGAATGGGCAGCGGGCCGCACTGAGTTTGAAGTGCAACAGCTGATCCAGAGCAACACACATCAAGGTGACATAGTCATCTACACCGATGGGTCAGTGGTGAGAAACAGACGTAGTGGCTGGGGCTTTATTGCAAAGGCTAATGGACGAGTCTTGAAAAAGGAGAGTCTGGCATATGAGACTACGACCTCCAACATGAGAATTGAGGTGGAGGCAGTAATAGCAGCATTTCGGTGGCTAGAGGAGACTACTGCAACCCACGATGTATTCATTACGGATTCAAAGAGTATGCTTAGTAAGGCGGAGAAAGGAATATTTCGTATGGAACGGCTCTCGTCGCTCCAGAGGTCACAGATTGTGAGAATTGTATGTATATTTTGCTCTGGCCATGCGGGGGTACGGGGCAATGAACAGGCTGATAGGCTAGCAGGGAATGCACCTCTTGGTGGTAGTTTGCCTATGGACAAGGGGGAGGTGGTCTTGCGTTTGTGGGACCAGGTGGAGGAACAGATTGAGAACCCATATGTGGAAAGAATGAGATTGCGGGGGATCGGCAGGGGTTCTCGAAGAGTCTCAAAACTGAGAGGGAAGACCAGGAGAACGTTTAATCAGATAGAGGTGGGAACGATTAGTAGTATGACTCTTCACTGTCTGTTGAACGCTGGGACGGAGCACGTATGGGAATGTCCTGAGTGCAGTGATGTCGGTTCTTAACTCAACTCAACTCAACTTATTAACTTACCCTCGTAGATCGTATCGGGCACTTTTGAGACTATCACAATGGTATAAAATACCAGTAGCAAATACATTAAAACCAGAAAATGACAAGTAAACTACACACATTCACTAATTGGTGCCTGCGCAGAATAGTTGGAATAAAATGGTATGTCATCATCACCAATGTAGAGCTCGTGGAGTCTAAACACAATCCACTGAATCAAGAGGTGAGGAAAAGACGCTGGTGCTGACACAGGACAGAACTGATGAAACATTAAGACAGTTTAACTAGACACTGTCTTTACGTGAAAGAACCTACGAGGTAAAGGGAAAATCGGGAGACCTAATAACAAAAGTAGAAGAGAATTAAAGACATATATTAATAATGCTGGGAGGACATGGAAAGAGCTGCAGAATACAGCAACAGATAGGCCGGCTTGGCTATTGTGTTATGATCTTTCATTGTTGGAATTATGTGCTTTTCCGACGGGCAAATATGAGATGTCTACAATGAGCATATCATTGGAACATCTGTCGCATTGCTGGGGAAAATACGGTGAGAAAAATAGTGTTAAGTGCTATATAGAATCCATACTGTTGCATGCATGCGAAACATTGACAATAACCAAAAGAAAAAGAAAGCAAAAACATCTAATGGCAGTGGGGATGTGGTTCCTAGGCTAAATGCAAAGATTACCATCAATGGAGACAAGATTTACAAATCCTACAAGAAACAAACGAAACATCGTTAATTGTATAGGTAGATCATAGATAGACGATCAAAAAGTTTTGAGCATGTTGTGAGGAGGAATTAAATAGCAAACTTAGTAACCGCTGACAATATTGATGAGAAAAGTGCAAGGGGAAGGCAGTAAGAAAACTACCCATATCTTTCAATTATTTATCATATTCGGGACAAGACTACAGACCTGATCTAAGACTGGTCATCGTGTGAGATTATGAACCATGACTTATGGCACATTAATGATGATGATAGGGAAATCTGCATCTACATCCTCCAACATTTACTAAGGGGGATACGGCTTTTATCCCGAATGAACGTGTACGACGACGCTCTGGCGTTTAGCTAACCAGCTCGCAAAATGAATGATGAGTACCCGAACCCTATAACAATACAAGACACAATGCTTAACAAAATCAATAAATTCAAATATGTGGGGGAAAGCATAAGATCAGTTGGGAAATACGTGACAGAGATTAAAAGTAGAATACATCGATTAAAGACTGCTTTCCATACAATAAAAATTATCATATGCAATGGGTCATTGTTATTAAATGTTAGAAAGAGAGTGCTGAAATGTTATATAAGAAGATGCTCTGCTGTATGGCAGTGAGGCATGGAAGATGAAAGGAAAAAAAATAGGAAGTGATTGAAGGCACATGGAGACGTATGTGGCAAATAAAGTCTCTGCCACAGTAATTAAAAACGAGAGCCCGGCAAAGATTACTTAAATTATAAAGTTATACACACATGTAAATAGGAGACAGTGTTCACTGGTCATGTAATCTTGAATACTGGAAAGATCAACAGCAGCAGAGGCAGAAGCTGGGGTGCTGAGTGGTCTCGAGGTATGGTGTCCGTCTCGAGTGCTGGAGGTCCCGGGTTCAGGTCCCCGTGAGGACCGGGATTTATTTAAAAAATCCACCTGGACTTCCAATAATAAAATTTTCCCTGGTCTCTGGGTAGTGAGATCGGACGCCCGTGTGTATTGTTGCGCACGTAAAAAATCCCTTGGCAGTTGGAAATCGAAAAAGAGTAGCCTAACGGCGCTGCCCGGGCAAAATTTCGAGTTAACAATCTACCCAAAATATTTCAGGATCCTCGCCGATGCAACGGAGTTCGTGTATTGAGCTGAGTTTCTCCAGACTCAGGTTTGAGTTAGGAGGAAAACGGAGCACTTATGGGTTAAACCGTGTGCCGTGATGTTGATCCATCTACTAAACTAAATACTAAAAAACTAAGAGGTAGAAGCTGATGGAGAGAGACGATGCTGAATGGACTGCCACTGGTTAATTTAGGAATATCTCAGCTCATCTTGTTCCTTTTGTACCTTGCGGTGACGAGGTGAAGTATAAACAGCGGGAGAGTGCCTGTTTATTGTCTCTACTATTCCCTCCATTCATCGTTTACATGGTCTGCCTCTTCTTCTGCTCCCATTTGGTCTGTACATCATTGCTTGTACGTGTTGTGGTATACTGTTAGTTGGTAACCTAGTTACATGACCAAACCATTTGACTTGTTGCCTTCAAGTAGCGCTGCTATAACCCCTACTTTAGTCCTGATTTCTTCATTTCTGATTTTCCTTCTTCTTGACACATTGAGTTTTCTTCTCAGGAATCTCATTTCTATTGTAATTTTTCTTTTCTCTTTTTCTGCTATTTGCAGGTTTTGCATTGGTAGCATCGAGTTGGTAGGAAGATTGTTCTTTAGTTTTGGTGCCATTTATCCATGAGTTGGATTGACGTATTGCATCTATTTTCGATCTCGTCTTCTGATTTGTCATTTTATGATATTATACGTAATAAATACTTGAAGCTCTTTACTTGTTTCAGGGGGTGTACTTTTAGATGAATCTTTGTTGTTTTTTCTTCTTTGGTTATATTAATTACCCCTGTTTTACTGGTGCTAATTTTCATGTTATATTCCTTACACACTTTGTTTAGACTTGTCACAGCCTCACATAGGGACGGTACCAACATAAAAGTAAGAGATACTGGCGAAGGGATAGAACTCCAGCTAAAGGGAAAGAACCGAGTCACTCGAAGGCTCGAATAATCCAGAGCCTTCTCGAAGGACCGGTCAGTGTGTCCACAGCCCCGTGGACACTGATGGGGCCCGCCGATTGCGGAGTCCACGAGAAACTCAGAGAGAGTTGCCACCCGTGTCGGATTGCGACACGTGTGGAAGGACAGACACGGACTGGACATCGAGGAAGCAACATGGCTTACCTTAAGGGGACTTGATAGTAGACCCAATTGTATTTAGGGGTCTTAGACATATGTTTAGATAGCTGCTAGAGTTGTTGTGTTAATCATGTTCATTGTAAACTCCTGTGATACGCAACTTGCTGAATGCTGGCTTGTGAAAACTCGCTTCGCCAGCGTACTGTAATATACATGTAAATAAATGATGCTAGATTGTTTCTGAACGGAGTTTGTTGCCTGTATGAGCCCGAGTTTCAATCCCCTAGAGATCTAGGACGGTGACAGGCTATTTGGGGGCAAGCGCCTGTTTTGGCAATCATAAGCAGTACTTTTCAGAACAGCTCTTGGTTTTGCCAAGTAAAAAAAAATATATCAACTTTAACACATGACAAAGTTAAAAACTTTGCAGCTATCTGTGAATAAGCTATTATAGTCCCTCTACAAAAATATTTCAAATGATGATAATGTTTATGAAATTTGACATGACTGTGACAATTACAATGACAGTTACTATTTTTTTTTTATTCCAACATCAGATTGTTCCGCGAATTATCGTGTGTAGATAACCTGTACTCCAGCAGTGGCGAGAAAACAAGACTACAGTCGAGAGCTCAGGGAAAATAAGATGAGTTTCATTTCATGCTCATTACATCCCTAAGCGATACTCCTCATCCTCATTCATTGATGTAACATTTTTCTTTGTATTGATTTTTATGTATATGCTAATCTGATAACCAAGTAAATCTGCTCATATAAATTTGAAGATAAACATTAAGGGGGATAACCAACTTTTGTACACCCAAATTAATTTCAAAGGGATTTAATTTCAAGAAAGTAAATAATAACTAAAGTACAAGATGTCAACATTAGAACAGTGCATTGAATTAGGTATTAGGTTAGGATATATTGAGGAAAAACTTTCAGAATGGGCACAAAAGACACATGCAGAAAATATTGCACGAGAAGAAAGAGCAACGGAAAGAGAAGAGAAAAAGATGCAAGCAGAAAGAGAAGAGAAAAAGATACAGATGCAAATTGAGGCAGAAGAGAAAAAGATGCAGAGGCAAATTGAGGCTGAAGAAAAGAAAATGCAACTGCAGGCTCAAGAGAAGAAGATGCAGATGGAGCTTGAGGCTGCGACCAAGCAAGCCCAATTAAATGCAGAGACACAGATAAAACTAAAACAAATGGAAATTGACTCCAACTTAGAAATGTCAGTAAACAAAATTAGAAGTAACGAAGATGAACAAAAATACAACAAATATAAAGGCGTTGTCAAAGCATTTTGTTCAGGAGATTCTATAAGCGCATACTTGGAGAACTTCGAGTGTTTGATGACTTACCATCAGGTCGCAAAAGTCGACTGGTCATTTATTCTAATGAGAAATTTAGCTTTAGAGCCCTTAAAAGTGATAGAGACAGTTCCACAAGACATGAGGAAAGATTATGATTATTTAAAACAGAGAATACTCCAACATTTCTCACTAGATACAGCAGGCTATCAACTACAGTTCTCAAAATTAGCACCATCCCCTAACCAAACTTTCATAGACTACGTGTCTACAGTTCAAGATATTTGTACAAAATGGATAACCTCAGCGAAAACAAATAACAACCATGATAAACTGAAAGAGCTAATTATAATTGATAAAATTATTAGCACAATTCCAACACCTTTTTCTAAGTTTTTGAGGCAAATGGATTGTAAAACCATCCAAGAAATAGAAAATAAAGGGAGCGCATATTTTACTGCGAACCGCGATATTTTTCAGCTAAACATGAGCCAAAATGAAACAGCAGCGGTTACAAACACAAAATATTCGAAACCAAATGAAAATAGGTTCAAACAACGCTCTAAGTTCACAAAACCAATCATGTGCCAGTATTGTCATCTGACGCACGAACAGTTCGCGATGTGTGACAAATCACCAAATTATCCACATCATCTCCAAATGGTAGTGGAAAAACAAAAGAACAAAAGGAACGCATATCAGAGAGCGGTTAAATGTTTTTTTTTTTTGTTCGAGCTATGGGCATTTTTCATCAGTTTGTGATGGGAGAAAGATGATGAAGCAGGCCAATGCCGCATTAATAGACACATCCTCAGATGAAGAAATTGAACAACAGAACGAATGTGACATCCAGAATGAAAGTGCAAGTGAGTCAAGTAATGCAGTAGACATCATTAATACCATCACTGATAACAAATGTAACACCTGTGGGAAATTTCAGCTTGATACAACTTTGTTATGTAGCCACACAATCCCAGTTTCTAATGAAATGGCCAACGCAGCCTTAACACCAAGAGGCAAGTTAAATTATTCAACAGGTTTTGTTAATAACAAACAATGCACATTAATACGAGATTCCGGAGCGACTCTTTGTGGAATTAAGAGAACATTAGTTAACGACAAAGACTACACACACAAATACGTAACGTGTCGCACATTCGCAGGCACGATTGAAAGATACCCCCTTGCACTTGCCGAAATTCGGACACCTTTTATATCAGGACAAGTGCTATGCGCAGTACTAGAAAATCCTACCGCTGAAATCATCCTTGGGAATCTTCCTAACATAAGATCTTGCTCTGAAAAGGAAATCAGAGAATGGGAACAGAAAAACTGTATCCAAAAACCAAACAGCGATTCCAAAGTGAAAAACCACGCGTGCTTGTCTCAAACTGCCAAAAACACAAGGGAGACAACCGATGACGTAATTCGAAAGGAATTCACAGAGGTGCAGAATACAGGGGCGGTTGAATCTTTCAATGATACCATCAAATTAACACCTCGAACTGAGGACGCCATCGATCCACAAATTACTGAGCCTGTAAATGTGCAACAACACACACAATACGCTAACATAGTAACAAGACAAACGACACACAAAACCCACACTGACCAACTTCAGGAAGCACTACAAATCATTTCACCTAATATTACCACCACCGAGTTGATAGAAGAACAAAAAGCAGATTTAACTCTTTCACAATATTTTCGGCTAGTAGGATTAAAGCCAAAATTAACTAAAAACGCTTCTTGGACATTTAGACTGAATAACAATGTTCTAACAAGATTATATACCAGAGATCAAACCACGATACAGCAAGTGGTTCTACCTCAGTCACATCGTGAGAAAGTGCTACATATAGCCCATGACTCACCTTTCGGAGGTCATATGGGTTACGAAAAAACCAGGGCCAGAGTCCTGAGCCAATTTTATTGGCCTAAATTTTGTCAAGACATAAAAACCCATTGTAAATCATGTGATACCTGTCAGAAACTAATCAAAGGGGCAAAAACGATTGTATTACAACCAAATCAAGATATTTTACTATTACTACCTGACAAGAGAGATTTGCTATCAACCTCTTGGCAGGGACCATTTAAAGTTGTGAGAAGGATTTCGGAAGTTGATTACGAAATTTCTTTGAATGGAAAGTTGAAAATATTCCATGTAAATATGTTAAAACCATACTATTCTAGAAATGACAGTGACATGAACAAGCAGACGCAGATAACAGATGACAATAACCAGACTGACAAGAATGACAACAGAAACGAAACGACAATTACCCGACTGAATGACACCTCGACAAACGAAGCATCGTTAACGACTCATTCTTGTGACAACGAAGACGACGAAAACATATTCACAGTACCGACGATATGGGATAACGACTGTAACAAGCTACGTGGAGGGTCCCAAATAGCCCTATCACAATATTTCAAAATTATTCTCTTTATAGCCCTGGCTGGGATAGGTCTTTACCTGCCAACCCTCCTCCGTTTTCCCCGGACTCACTGTCACTCTTTCTTTCGACCTAAGGACCTATTTCCTGTCGTGTTCTTCTGGCTGATCCATATATATAACACAGTGCTCGTTGGAATAAGCTAAAACTTGATTTATTAAATCAATACAGGACAGCACAGAAAAACACCAAGGCAGGTAACACAGAAAGTTCTAAACAGACACAACACAGATAAAGTTCAGG
Organism: Cepaea nemoralis; assembly: GCA_014155875.1. Lineage (NCBI taxonomy): Eukaryota > Metazoa > Mollusca > Gastropoda > Stylommatophora > Helicidae > Cepaea > Cepaea nemoralis. Next base: position 72,054 of record JACEFZ010015916.1, read on the forward strand.
CACAGAGCCTCAAGTTGCCATAGTCACAGACCCAGCTTCATATACTGTCCGATCTGTCCACATACATCTCACCAAGTGTGCCAGAATCTCCTTCCTTCCCGGTACTTGGGTGTAAGTTCAACAGGCTTCTGTAGAATCAAATCCACTGGTTTTTGAGGACTTCCATTGAATTATGGTTTCCCATAATGGGAATTGTTCATGGAATTAACATAGATAGGTGTCTTTCAATGTCCGGTACAAAATGGGTATGCCGGATAATCATGCGTAGACTCAGCCTAGAATTCGACTGCTCTCGGGCCTATGTCACTGAAAGGACCCGAGATGCACCATTACTGCAAATTGTCATTTTCTCATGGTATGCAGGATAATCATGCGTAGACTCAGCCCAGAATTCAACTGCTCTCGGGCCTATGTCATTTCCTCAAGATATGCCCTTGCCTCTCTCTCAGAGTTAGGCACACCATGTGTGATATGGCTAATACATTGACCTGGCTTCATCAGACGTATTTGGCTCTAGCACAGAAGCTGTGTGGATACTGTCCGATTTAGTCACGTCCAACAAAAGAGGACCCTGGAGATGACAAACAATATTGAGCGACTGGGTTGACTCATGCTTCACACAATCCTGAGGACCAATAGGGTCTCAGTTACTACATTTGACATATAGGATCTTTACCCAATGCATTATATACCATACCCGAATGAATGGGCCTGACCTGTCAGGTAGCCCCTGGATTGGCTACGTCCGGGCTTGAGTCGACCTCCAGCTGGTAGATGTCAGGTTGTCCACCCTAGGAACGTTTTGTCTACAAGACACACTTTCCACACTCATACCAAGCCTTTATTATTATTGGGCACATTCATTTCCATGCTTTCCTCTCACTTGCAAACCATGCCTTTCTCGCAACCAAGATCTTGTGGTGTGGTGCGCCTAGTAATCTGTGTGTTTCTCCCCGTTAAGTGGGGTTATATGGCACACCGTGTAGTTCCCCATTCCAGCAAGAAGATGAAAGAAGATACTACCCCTCCCGGCCGCCGCTCTCGACTGAGCTGTCGCCCCAATGTACCGGCATTGCCCTGCACAAGCCATAGTGTAGATGAGTTCAGGTTCTCTCAGTGAGATAGAGGAGTCCATTATCCTCCCGACATCATCCTATCGAGTGACAGACGAAAGAGATAGTCCTGTGGCTAGCCTCCCCTGGCTCAAGAAGATAGATCATAAATTACCATAGCTATCCAATGATGATATTTCACAGAAAGATGACAATATGCCCAATTCAAGCCGTAGAAAGAAAGATAGCAACAGCTCATCTGACGCTAAGAACAAATGAAATCCTCTGTGGAGATATATTGTTCCGATTCACTTCCCCGGCTATGCCAAGAACAAAACACCTAGTTAGATTGCCAACGGCCAACCAACTCTTCATTTGTTATGATTGGCTTTTCGCCAAGTCATCCTCCCCCTCGAGACAAAATACATTTATAAGTCCAGGTCTGGCTGGACCACCCACAACTCAAGTATTACCTTTCCACTACCTCAGTAGTCTGTTGCATCTCTGTCGTAATCTTTAAATCACTTGACATGCTGCAACTATCAAACGGTAGGTGTTGGCACGGCCATCAATTGCCCAGCAGCTGCACCAGTGCACATTTGACGCAAGGCGCTCCATCGGGTCTACCCGAAAGGAAAGACAAATATATACTCGCTCCATGTAAAGATTGTGGTATGAAGATAACCCAAAGAACCATCTTTCCTGGAGATTTGAGCAAACAAGAGAACTGAGAGTTTCCGAAAGCCGTTTCCCCCTGTTTACCCAAAATAAAAGAATGCATAAGGACATGGGCCACTGGCGTTTCGCTACAACGACAAGTACGACCAATTTACCGACACATTGACAACTATTAGTCTCGACGACGACGACAATGACATTGAAGACAATTTACAAACAGTAGCGTCAGTAATAAATCAGACAGACGTAGACAATACGGAAATTCCAGTACCAATTATGAACGACGACAGTACTATGAAGGACATACAAATCTCTGACACTTTGACACAACAGCAGCGACAAGACATTTTGTCTCTTCTGAACGCCTATAGAACTATCTTCTCAAACAAACCTGGACGGACTGACAAAATAACACATTCAATTGTGTTGACAGATCTGACACCGATCAAATGTAGACCATATTCGATTCCTTTACATTATAGAGCAAATTTAGATAAAGAAATTTTGGACTTAGAGAAAAATAGAATAATACAGAAATCTGTGTCCCAGTATTCTTCGCCAATTGTCCTGGTGAAAAAGAAGGACCAAACCATTCGTTTGTGCATAGACTATAGAAAATTAAATACCATAACCACGACAGATGCTGAGCCAATGAACAGCTGTGAAGACCTCATCTTGAATATGTCTCAATCATCCTTATTTTCTAAGCTTGATTTAGCTAAAGGTTACTGGCAAGTACCACTACATCCCTCTTCAAGGCATATAAAAGCATTCGCTACACCCCTTGGGCTGTACGAATGGAGATATCTTCCGTTTGGTCTCAAGAACGCTACCGCCACATTTGTCAGGTTAACTAGACTGCTATTGCACGGCATCAAGGGCGTTCAATCTTATATTGATGACATATGTATCCATTCTTCAAACATGACTTCTCACTTACTTACACTCCAACAAGTCTTTAACCAAATTTTTCTTTTTGGACTTACTATCAAACCTTCCTAGGTTGAAATAGGCTATAAACAGATAGACTTCCTAGGTCATAGGATTTCCGAAGGCAAACTGTTGACAGATGATAAAATCGTATCAAAAATTCTCAACCTAGAAGTTCCAACTACAAAGAAACAGGTTAGAAGCCTATTAGGTCTCATAAACTATTATGCCAAGTTTATACCAAACTGGGCAGAACTCACATCAGTTTTTTCTAATCTGTTGACAAAAGATCATCCAGAAAAATTTTGTAAGAGTATCCGCTTAGAGGATGCAATGTGCAAATTGAAATCCATTTTTTCTAACCCACCAGTATTAAGATTACCAAACATAGATATACCTTTTATTTTGACCACAGATTCGAGTGCTATCGCAATTGGAGGATGCCTGATGCAAGAATATCAGGGATTGAGACACCCAATACTCTACGTCAGTCGCAAGCTGAAAAAGGCAGAGATCCATTACTCCACAGTTGAGTTGGAGGCATTAAGTCTACTTTTTTGTATGCGTCGATTATCTAAGTTCCTCTTAGGTTCGCATTTTGTTGTTTTAACCGATAATTCGCCGCTGCTGGTACTTAAGCAAGGTGTTCCAAAGAACCATCGTTTGGAAAGATGGTGTCTTCTTCTTCAAGATTTCGACTTTGAAATCCGCCATATCAAGGGCACTGATAACATTATTGCTGACTTTTTATCACGGCAAACTAATGCACCAGCAGACGAACACTAGGCACATTAAATATTCGCCATATAAGAAGCTGTGATATTTTAGTATGTTGCATAGAACAGTGTACCTCTACACCTACTAGAGAACTTTCATTCAGAAGTATCAACGCCCAAGTGAATAGGGTACGAATATGACACTTTGAGAACCCTATATTACCAATTGCCAAGGTGTTAAAAACAATCCGAGCGATACATAATATCTGTGAAATGATTTCAACCAGTGAACTGACAGTCATCTGTAAAGATTAAGAACACTGCATACTCGCTATTGCTAAGAAACGTCGCAAACAGCCGAAATAGAACTACTTCGATTACAACATGCAAGTGACAGCTATATTAACTGTTAACATTGATGGCACTACACACGGACAACAGGAGGACAACACACACATCGTCGTTGGATTTAGTTAGTTAATTAATTAGTTATTTATTAGTTAATATGTATTACACTTGTATTTAATTATGTATATAAAATATGTCAACCTATAACTTGTATATTTTCTACCATAATATTACAGGTATTTCCACTCATAGGTGAAATATTTTTCCTATACAATTTTTTCCATTTAAATTATAAACCATTTTTTGAGTACACGTACAAAAAGTACTTGTTACTTTAAAGGGAACATATCGCCTAATCCATTTTTTCTAAGGGCAATAAGACTTACCTCAACTTTATTTATATATTTTAACAAAATACTATTTTGTATGAAAGATGTATGAATGACAGAGTGAATGAATTAAATGAGAGATCGATATACTGAGCGGACAAATTGTACGCAAAACGTATTTATTTTAATTTGTCTGCGTCTTTCATGAAAAAAATGTATTACCTGTCTAATTGTTGATACATGTTTAGTATTTAATACACTACATCTAAGCGCCACTGCTTGGAATGCCCCGATCATGCATTACACACATTGGGGTAATTCATGACAAAGGATATCCCAACTCGTGACGCTTGGAGATAAACCACACAGTGAGCACACACTTTATACAGACTCAAAACTGAACACTAACAATTAAAATACAGTCACTTTATTAGAAACAGCAACATATCAGTCAATACACGAACAAGCCAACAGGAACACGTAGTCAGATGTGATAAAACAACAGCATAGTTACATATTCAGCATTATACAACATACGGAAGTAAAAATGTATCGAAATACACACACAGGACAAGATTTGCAGGTGTACTTAAATAGCCAAGACATTTGTCTTGTTAGAACTCTCTTACACAGAGTTTTAATATCTTGGTATCATATGGATACTTGAGAAGGGCGCGGTTGTAAAAACAACTGGGAAACGTCACGGAACTTCGGTCAGATAAGCATGTTTAAGAACATAGAAGAGAGAGACCTCTTCAGCAATCATCTTAAAGTGGTGTATGGGAGAATACATGAGTTGGTGATGCAGATATGTAAGTTGCCAAGTTACTATCCACCAAACTACAAACACCGACATTATGTGATCCTGTGACAGAATTAGTACAGAACTAATTACCATAACCCATCAAAGCAGGGAGGGGGGGGGAGGGGGACTCCTGTCACAGCCTCACATAGGGACGGTACCAACATAAAAGTAAGAGATACTGGCGAAGGGATAGAACTCCAGCTAAAGGGAAAGAACCGAGTCACTCGAAGGCTCGAATAATCCAGAGCCTTCTCGAAGGACCGGTCAGTGTGTCCACAGCCCCGTGGACACTGATGGGGCCCGCCGATTGCGGGGTCCACGAGAAACTCAGAGAGAGTTGCCACCCGTGTCGGATTGCGACACGTGTGGAAGGACAGACACGGACTGGACATCGAGGAAGCAACAGGGCTTACCTTAAGGGGACTTGATAGTAGACCCAATTGTATTTAGGGGTCTTAGACATATGTTTAGATAGCTGCTAGAGTTGTTGTGTTAATCATGTTCATTGTAAACTCCTGTGATACGCAACTTGCTGAATGCTGGCTTGTGAAAACTCGCTTCGCCAGCGTACTGTAATATACATGTAAATAAATGATGCTAGATTGTATCTGAACGGAGTTTGTTGCCTGTATGAGCCCGAGTTTCAATCCCCTAGATATCTAGGACGGTGACAAGACTATTCATGTGGTCTTGTACTTATGATTCTGCTTCTGATTTTGCTATAGTGCTTGATTGTCCGCAAATAGGAGTTCTTTAATGATGTAATTTGCCGTAGGTTCTTCTTCTGTGTTCTGTTCGTCATGCGGTGTTCTTGCGGTTTCTATTTGGCTGGTTTCTTTACATATGCTGTCTATATAAGTTATGACAAGAAGGGGGACAGGACACAACCTTGGTGGAGGGTTCTGATTGTATGTAGAAATATATCATCAATGGAACTGATTCAGAACACACAGTGACCGAGATCCGTGTAGATGCGTGAAAGCCAATTACGATGATGGCGATGCACTTTTAGAGATATATTGGAATTTAATGTGCGCTTCTGGGCTTGTCCAGTGCATTAACGTTGATTCTTCATAAATATCGTAAATTTGTTTGGAGTGTTCTGATGTTGACTGTGTTTTAACCAATAAAAATTAATATTTCATTTGTAACAATCGATCTTAAATGCACCCATACAGATAGCTTGTCCTTAATGGAGTTTAAATTGTCCCCGTTGTCTCCGTGGCGAAGTGGTCAAGCCGTCTGGCTCGGGCTTCGAAAGTTGTGGGTTCGATTCCGGGCTGCGTCCTTCGGTTCACGAGTGCATTTTTTCGGAGACTCCTGTGGCTCGTCGCTGGAGTTACGGAGTTCTCGCTCTGCTGAACTCGATGAAATGAAGTCGACCCTGTCGATTTTTAAGCGACATTTAAGGAGTTTAAATTGGATTTATATTTGGAATTAAAATGGTCATGGTGTTACTAGATTCCTAGTAACGGCCATAATGACGGGGCAAGTGAAATAAATATATGGAAGGTTCGATGCATACGGTCGCCATTCGCTAAGTGAGGGAAAGACTGGTTTATTCCTACGTACACGCAGGCCTAAAACGGCGATGGTCATAGCATTTGACATTCCCAAGCAGGCTTCTGCTACTGGAAATCTTTTTTATCAACAGAAAAGATAACACAGGGAAATCAGCCTTGCATGGGGAAAATACTGGGCAAATTTGCCAGAAGCTAGGGGAGTAAGATATAGGTGTATATTGGAAGCTGAAACAGACGGACAACAACTAATAATATAAGCAACATCAGATTAATTAATATATCATATGGCAGACTGGACTGTAGAATCATAATCGATAATACCCGCTTTAAACCAGCGTCTGAAGAATAAGAAGATAATAGTAACACCATTGCAAATATTTAAGTTGGGCTAAATTGAAAGGCTTCACATAAACTAAGTTATGCTATCCACCCACACGTTCTAAGATACCACTTGTACCAATTGCACGATGCTGTACATCACTTGGACCGAGGTACCGACGGTGGCACAATCCTGCAGGCCCGATAGTCATGGGTTTGAATTCGCATCGAGTCTGATTTTTACAAAGTACCTGGGTTTACAGGTAGACCCAACCTAAAATGGCCACCAATAAATGTCTTGAGAAGAAAAACGGCAGTTGTGATACTGTTTACATCACCATGAGTGATGGTTGTGTGACTGTTTACATCACCATGAGTGATGGTTGTTCTATAGACATATGAGTCTACGCCCATATACCAAATGCACCTTAAATTGTGTAAACGAATAGTTTACTTACTTATTTACTCACTATAGACTCCAGTCTGCATAAGTAGGGATCTAATTCCGAACCACGAGCTGGCAGCACAATACCCTCCATTAGTTACTATTAAACTCCAAAGCCAAAACTATGGCTCCTCAATGGAGTAGCGATTCGTGTGGCATATGGTGGCTGACTTCTTTCATTCACGCCTTGCCATCTGAGATAATTGCAGGAACAGTCTACAAAGTATCCGGTAGCTATTTTATCATGCTGCTTCGATTCGGGTGCGTACATCCTGTTATTACTAGGAATTGAATCTGGTAGACAAGTAAGGTAATTTTTCTATTCATTTAGAAGACATGTGGATGTTCTGTGTTATATGTCATACAATCTTTTCAGTATGATCTTCAATGATAATACATATGTTTGTTTAAAATGGAATCATGTACAACATTACGTACCTTCTTCTTCGTCCCCCACTTCCTTCTCCTGCGTGGGGGCGTGGTCTCGAGGTATGGTGTTCGCCTCGAGTGCTGGAGGTCCCGGGTTCAATCCCTGGTGAGGACCGGGATTTTTTCACGTGGACTTCTAATAATAAAATTTCCCCTGGTCTCTGGGTAGTGAGATTGGACGCCCATGTGCATTGTTGCGCACGTAAAACATCCCTTGGCAGTTGGAAATCGAAAAAGAGTAGCCTAACGGCGCTGACTGGGCAAATCTCGAGTTAAAAATCTTCCCAAAGTATTTCAGGGTCCTCGCCGGTGCTACGGAGTTCGTGCACCGAACTGAGTTTCTCTAAACTCAGATTTGAGTTAGGAGGAGAAATAAGCACTTATGGGTTACACCCGTGTGCCGTGATGTTGATCCATCGACAAAAAAAAAAATTAAATTCCTTCTCCTTCTCCTCCTCCACCACCCCACCCACCACCTCAGCCTCTTTCTCCTCCCCTATTCCTCTCCTTATCCTCCTGCTGCTGCTCTTCTTCTTCTTCTTCTTCTTCTTCTTCTTCTTCTTCTTCTTCTCCTCCTCCTCCTCCTCCCCCGTCCCAATCTCTCACATTGAATGTTAAGTCCTCAACATACTCTTCGGATATCGTCTTATCTTGTGCTATCTCCATTGTGATACCACGGCTCTGTGGCGAAAGGGTGACGAATGCAATATGTAATCCCACATTCCGCGTTCGAAACACAGCTGCTGGCAATTTGGAAGCAGGACGCCTTGTGCTAGTTACCATACAATGGTACGAGTGCCGTTCGTTTAGAAAACAATGGCAAACTACTGAACGTAAACTTGCCCAGGAATCACAAACAGCCAAACATGCTGGAGTTGGTTGAGTGCTATATCCTGTCAAAGATATGCAGCTAACGGGTGTGCTATACTGGAACTTATATGGGAAGCAAAAGACAGTGACACATGAACCTACCATGCGTGTCGTAAGACACGGCTAAGGAAGACTCTGACTTAGAAAACTCTAGCTGCAAGATCCAGCCAACCATGGACAACTCTGAAGGTAAGGCATCTTCTTCTCCTCCTTATCCTTATAGTCCAGAACAGGTGTCGTTGGTTATCTTGTTTGTTCACAGCCTTTTGTCTCGTCTACTGCCAATCATTTCTGACACCGACGTACTTCCATGCCATGATGTCTAACTGCCAAGCAACTTCTCTCTCTGTAGACCTGTCCGTCCTTCTCCCCAACTGCCTCGTTGTCACGGCGTACTCCAGCTTTCCCTTTCTTAAGATATGCCCAAAGAAAGTGAACTGTCTTCTTATAATATGAGTAGCCAATTCTTACCGTGAGTAAAACTCTTGGTCAAGATTTCTTCATTACGATTTGTATTCGTTCATAGCATTCGTATAATTCTTCTAGAAAACAACATCTCTGCAGCTTTCAAATAATTCCCCCTCTAGCCTTTTATAATCCATGATTCACTTCCGTACACCAGGCCTGGTTCGATACAGATCTTAAGAACTCGGGACCACTCGACTGACAATGATATGTGCATAAAATATTCTTCATCTTATGAAATACTTCATCACAGTGAATCTAAAATTCAACTAGGTAACACAGATTTAGAAGGGAGAAAAAAGCCAGGAAAACATAGCAAGCCCACAAGCGTTAAAAATAAACTTTTTTAACAGTGTCTTAGAACGAAAAGATGTTAACAAAGCCAGAAAGATTTGCAAGAAAAGCCAGGGAGAGTTAAAACAAACCGGAAAGCATAACTTGGAACAAAATCTGAAGAAGTTCAAACACAGATTGACAAATTGTTCTATCCAGACAGATGAGAAACGGAAACGTGTCTCTTTACAAAGCCGCTGCCTTCAGAATGTAAGCGCAGCGCATTATTGATAGATACTTCTCACTGTCAGAATTCAACACCCTATACAAATAAATGCACTGAATCACCTTGTCTGTATTACACTATTACCAGCGCCCCGCTTTCGAGGACAAAACTGTTAAATTCCAGCACGAGTCTTTACCAAGATAGCATAACGGGTTTATTGATCACGACTATTGGCAGATGCATTCAGGGCATACGTGAAATATAACAATGTATTCTCCCCCAGTTTCTCGATTCCCCCACCAAATCGTACTCAGGTGTAGTTTTTAATGATCTTGCAACTGTTAGCGTCGGTGCAGAAGCCGAGTTAAGTGATGGTAGTTGTCGGCGAATGTCATTAGAATTTGATCCATTTCGCCTTCTATCGACATTATCATTAAACGTGTTCGTTTGATTTGATGTCACGCTATTTTAGCTAGTTATCGTCTGTCACTTCTAACTGTTTCGGTAACGTCTTCGTGTTATTTCTGGGCCTGTAATTTGCTCCTGTGATTTGTGTTTTAATTATACTTATGTTAGTTGTTAAGTATTTCTTCAGCAAGTTAGCTTTGATTTGATGCTACGCTATTTTAGCTAGTCATTTATACCTGTTTCAGTAACATCTGCATGGCCTGCAATTTGCTAGTGTGATTTTGTTTTGTTTTTTCTGGATATGTCTATGTTAATTGTTAATTATTTCTTCTCTTGAGTTTTTAACATGTCTTCCTTCAGTTACTTGTTAATGATTCTTCATTCTGCTGTAGTTAGTTAGTTATATATCATTTACAGGACATCGCAGTCAACCCCAACATTTTTTTCTTGCTGTTCGTGATCTCTTGGCAAGTTTACGTTCAGTAGTTTGCCATTGCGCTCTGAATGACCGGCACTCATACCTTTCTACAGGAAACCAACGCAAGGCGGTCTGCTTTCACATCACCCGCACCTGTGTTTTGAACGCGGTATGCGGGATTAAGAATTGCGTCCGTAATCCCATCGCCGCGGAGCAAGCTTCTGCTGTAGACTATTCATATTTACATCAATAATAATAAATTATTTTCTGTTATATGTCTGAGATGTGAAACGCCATCACATGTTTATAGGCCTGAGAGCAAGGGGGGAATCGGTGGTCAGACTTCTCCTCACTTTGGTGTCAGTTATTGCTTCTTCTTCTTCTTGTCAGTTGTCGATAAACATTGTTTCATGTGGTGCTGATGCCTCTCCCTAATTTAGAAGTCGGTAGTTCTTCCTTCCGTTGTTGATGGATCTTCTTTTTTATTATTGTTAATGCTTTCTCTTGCTGTTATTTGTAGACTATGCTTCTCGGTATTGTTGGTAAACTATTTGTAGACTATGCTTCTTGGTATTGTTGGTAGACTATTTGAAGACTATGCCTCTTGGTATTCTTGGTAGACTATGTGTAGTCTATGATTCTTGGTATTCTTGGTAGACTATGTGAAGACTATGCTTCTTGGTATTCTTGGTAGACTATTTGTAGACTATGCTTCTTGGTATTCTTGGTAGCTTATTTGTAGACTATGCTTCTTGGTATTCTTGGTAGACTATGTTTAGACTATGCTTCTTGGTATTCTTGGTAGCTTATTTGTAGACTATGCTTCTTGGTATTCTTGGTAGACTATTTATAGACTATACTTCTTGGTATTCTTGGTAGACTATTACTAGACTTTGCTTCTTGGTATTCTTGGTAGCTTATTTGTAGACTATGCTTCTTGGTATTCTTGGTAGACTATGTGTAGTCTATGCTTCTTGGTATTCTTGGTAGACTATTTGTAGACTATGCTTCTTGGTATTCTTGGTAGACTATTTGTAGACTTTGCTTCTTGGTATTGTTGGTAGAATATTTGTAGACTATGTTTCAGGGTATTGCTGGTAAACTTTTTGTATACTATGCTTCTTGGTATTCTTGGTAGACTTTTTGTAGACTAAGCTTCTTGGTATTCTTGGTAGACTTTTTGTAGACTAAGCTTCTTGGTATTCTTAGTAGACTCTTTGTAGACCATGCTTCTTGGTATTCTTTCTTTTCTTCTTTTAACCGTTACCCCCCGTTGCCGCATAGACCACCAACCAACTCACGTCAAGTCCTCCTATCCTTCGCTATCCCATGCACCTCTGTCAACGCCGTCCCCATTGTATTCATGTCTATATATCTACTTGTCTTCTCCGCGTGTTTTTAGCCTTACTTTGTTTCTTTTGCACTGGATGTTATGCAAAAGCCTTTCTAGATATACTATTCTCAAGTGTTGTCAATGCCAGCGTGTACTCTTCACCTCTTGGTTCATTGGTATTTGTGTTCTCGCTATTGGTTGTTGATTATTCCTTCCATACTTTGCTGATACTCCTTTGTTTTTGTCGTTGAAATATATATATCTATATCTATAAAACAAAGTGTATGTATATGTGTATGTATATATGTATGTATGTAAATATGTATGTCCTTTATTTGTTCGCGAACGGCCCATCCGATTGAGATGAAATTTTCTACACGCCTTCCTTTCATTCCAGAGCTGTCAACTGTCATAGTTTTTTTTTCTTCTTCCTCCTCCTCCCTCCTCCCCCTCCCAAAATACGTACGTAAATATATGATGATGATGATGAAAGAATCCCCGAACCAAAACGCTAGGGAAAGGGAAGAAAATGACGTGACTACACAGAATCGTCACACGGCAATCATCATCATCAAGTGCCGTGCCGGCTGGCGTAGGCGTTCATGGCTCTCTGTAGATCTCAGTCTTTGTTTTTTTTAATCAACTCTGCTGCTGATATTCCTCCATGCCACGGCAATATCAATAACAATTCATCTTTTTATGTGTAAGGAAGTTATCTACAGTCGTGTAGAAGGGAAGAACTAGACGAGTATGAATTCGGAATGGCGAACTCTCTCCCCCTCTCTTCTCCTCCCTCTACCTCCTCCCTCCACCCTTCTCCTCTTCCTCCTCCCTCTCATCCCTCTCCCTCCTACCTCCTCCTTCTCCCTCTTCCTTCTCCCTCTTCCTCTCCCCTTCTCCTCCATCCTCCTCCCTCCTACTCCCTCCGCCTCCTCCCCCTCCTCCCTCATCTTCCCTCCTCCTCCCTCTCCCTCCTCATCCCTCCTCCTCCTGCCTCCCTCCTCCTCCTCCTGCCTCCTTCTCCCTCATCATCCTCCCTCCTCCTTCTCCCTTCTTCTCCCTCCTCCCTCTTCCTCCCCCCCCCTCCTCCCTCCTCCTCCTCCCTCCACCCTCCTCCTCCCTTCTCCTCCTCTTCCTCCTCCCTTTCCTTCCTCCTCCTCCTCCCTCTACCTCCTCCTCCCCCTACCTCTTTCCTCCTCCCTCCTCCTCCCCTTCCACATCTCTTTCCTTCCTCCCCTCCTCATTCTCCCTCCTTCCTCTCCCTCCTTCCTCCTCCTCCTTCCTTCTTCTCCCTCCTCCTCCTCCTCCCTCCTCCTCCTCCTCATTCCTCCTCCTCCCTCCTCCTCCCTCTACCTCCTCCCTCCTCCTCCCTTCACATTCC
>JACEFZ010015916.1:90000-102500 GCA_014155875.1 Cepaea nemoralis
TGTCATTTACCGGTAATCTTTACCTATCTCTACGTTTTTGACAAACAACATATTATTAGCACAATGCCACACCATTGTAATTTTATATATATATATATATATATATATATATATATATATATATATATATATATATATATATATATATATATATATATATAATATCTCAGTTTTGTAAATATAAACTGCATTCGTTCTTTAGAAGATGTTTTGATGAACAGTTTAAGAAAAAATTTACCTCTTTATTGAAATTTAGAGATGTATAAAAATGCCATGTGCACGGACCGTTTTATTTCTGTTTATAGCGTACATATAATTATCAAGTAGCTGGTGGCCGAGCAATTAGTAAAGCTGATTCTCATTTAGGAGACTCGGTTTTACATCCCGGATAAGACATCTGTTAGAGATGAAGTCAATGTCGTAGACAGTATACTGCATGGTGACTGAACTAGACCATTAACCTTTAACCCCGAGTCCGTCAAAAATGCAAGTAACACCTTTAGAGATGTTATAAGTTCTGTTATTGTACTTTTTGTAAAGATAACTAGTCCACTAAGATCTGCTATTTTTACATCCCTTGAGTGTTAGCCGAGTAATTTATTTTTTATCCGTCATAACAAAGAAGGATCTTAAATGAACGCATGGGAAATAAGACAAGAAACAGAAGAAAAAAAATCATTTAAGAAAAGGAAATAAAAAATACTGTCAATAAGACATTTATTCCCGTTGCTGGCGTATATGGAGAGAATTTCTCAGGGCTAAGGAACACGGACTCTTGTGTGCATACAAGACACATTCTGGCATATTCACACATAACGACATAAACTAAATCTCAGCTACCAACATTTAAACACAAATAATAAGAAGAACATTGGACTGTTCGTGCGTCTCTGGCTAAAGCACATCAACTGGTAGCCATGCTGGTTTATGATGCCTGATGGAGGCATAGTTTTAATGCAGACTTTCAGACCGGTTTTGGACAGATCGTTTGAGCCCTGAAAGGGGCTTGAATCTGCCGGAGTGAGTTGGTGTAGAGAGGCTTCACCCGACCCGCTACCGAAGTATTTTATCCACGAGCACTATGTTGCAGAGATCCCATTGTCTTCTTTAAGGAGCGTGTGCAAGTCCAGACTGCAATTTCACATCTGCTGAGAAACATATTGTGATGTATCCGTGTCTTGATTCCGAACAGCACATACGAACAGCCTGTGGATAGGCTTACAATGGCAAGCTTTCCATGACGGGGTTTGGGAATCTTATCGTCAAGAGGGAGAAATATGGTACAACTGTTTAAGAGCATATTTGAACTATTTCAGCGGAATAGTTCTGCAATAACCATGTCTTTACATAAAAGAGTAGCAATAACGTTTTTGTTATCATTAATAAATTAGCGAACGTGGTGACAACTGGCAAGATTGAGGGGAAAAAGAACAAGGAGAAAGCATTGCGAGAATAAGAACTCGGAGCTGATCCACGGCTCTGGTGATCGTGTGGGATGGAGAAACATGACCGCCCTCTTATCGGCATGGCATATGATGATGAAAGTCCACTGGGCCCAGCTGTAATCAAGCAGTGTGTAGGGAAAGATTCACTTCCAACAGATACTCATCCGTTTTCTGAATTATAACCCACGCTTCCTGAATTTTAACTCACGCCTCATCATGTGTGAGATCGGTATACCGGTCCTCTGCGTGAAGATGATACTGATAACAATTATCACTGAGAATTAAGGAATAACAAAAGGTTAAAACACAATATTAGACAAGATAAACACTAAATAATTAGATAGCCTTTATTGTGGTCATTCTTTTTTGCGTTCGCTATCTTTGATCTCAAACGTAGCCCATACAAGAGCTAATACGGTCTAGTGCCCTGGACTGATGTTTACTTGTTGATTAGCTTTCCCTAATACCAGTATCCCTCGTCATGAGGCGAACTTACCCCGATTACACCGGTACTTGTAATTTACGTCCTAAAGCAAGGACGAGGAGTCAACATTTTAGTCCAACTGACAGGTGCAGGGGTTGAACTCGCATCCTAGGCATCAGCACAACGGATGTTCGAGAACACGTACTCTAATCCATTCGCCCATGTTGACCTGTTGTCATAGTCACACAATCAATGTTGCTTTAACAATGTCCAGAGGTATATTGATCGACCGACGTCAATGGGTAGCTTACTGCACTTGCTAGTAAACAGGCTGAATCACTGAACATTGAAAACCAAGATTAGTAAGAAACCAGAGGTCACAGAGATGTAATTTCCAATTAGAATGTCATGAATCCCATCGGCGGTTAAGAACTCATGCCCAGGTATTGCAGGAGAAAAACTGACATTGGCGTATGTCTATCCCCACAGGACATGACGACTGCAAATTTTATTCTTCCGTTATAAGAAACAAATAAAAGCTATATTCCAAAAGATGTAAATTGTCTTATGTAATAAATTAATGTCATTGACTGGCATAAAGAAGTACGGAAATGTTACATGGAACCTGCTGTCCTGCTGTATGTAAGTGAATCTTGGAATGAAAGATCAAAAAAGAAAGAAAAGAAGAGCTTGCAGGCAGCGAAAATATGGTTTCTGCAACATTCGTTGCAGATATGTTGGACGGCCAGAGTAACTGACAATGAGTGACTCAAAAAGGCTTATGCCCAGTAGAACATTATATGTACATTGAAAACAAACAAAAGCGTTTATGGTCACATAATGATAACAGTTTAAAAAAACCCAAGAATAGCATAACTAGAAAAGACTTATTCTGGGACGCACAGGGCAAGAGAAATAGATGAAATCCTAAAAACATATAAAGAAGGGAAGTATAAACAGAAATGAATAAGATGGGAAGAAATGCCCCAATGGGGATAGGTGGCCAAAACATGACATTAATACAGCGGCTTGGAGCACATTGTGGTGACTGACAAGATTAGCGGTGGAAGAGGTAGGACCAAGCCGAGGGAAATGATGTTTGATGGTTTAAGACGATGGCCTGGGGGAATTTTACAATAGAACTGACCTAGTACACCAAGAACAGAGATCTCCGGAGAGACTTGAACGCTTACGCCACATTGCAAGGTGAGTGATGATGATGGTATGAGAAAATTGGTCAGGAGAACGTTGGTGACAACCACGGAAGATAGAGTAGTAGAAACAATGGTCTATACAAATAGAAAATGCTTTGCTAGGGACACGAAAGGCGATCAGCTGCCAAGCTCATCAACCACACAGAAATAGATGGTTGTGGCGGAACACCATCGCCTGACATGCATTATACTAGATAATGAGAGGCATATTATTTAAAGAACACAGAGGCAAAGATGCAAATAAAAACTAAAAAAGGATTATACTAGGGCTCACAAGGCGTAAACAAATTGCAATAAAGTTGTTACGTAAAAGTGGTATTTTTATTCTTACGAATGTGACATAATACCAGGGAAAATAAATATATCCCCTGGTGATTTGAGCATTATTGATCAGCACTTATAACGCATGCGTGCTTGTCTTTGACAAGGAATGTATGCAATATTTTGCACGTATCGATTCAACTACTGACGTTAATCACAAATGGCCTGTGGTAAAAAAGCTCCGTCGTTGGAATAACACACTCAAGTTAGCAAACACTTTGCACCAGCATGCAGCATGCAGCACATATTTTAAAATAAAAATGATCGCTCACTTTGAACTCAAGCGTAGTCCACACACGTACTACTACTTCTAGTGCACTGAACTGATTTTGCGTGTGGATTAGTTTTCCCTATTACCAGTGTCCCTCGCCATCAGGCAAACCCATTCCGACTTCAGTGAATTTGTAATTTACGTCCCCAGGGCAAGGAAGAGAAGTCGGCATTTTAGTCCAACTGACAGGTGTATGGATTGAATCCGAAAAGATACAATATTACAAAGTATAACGAAGCTGTCTTCGTGTGTGACAAACTGTTTCGTGGGTAAATAATGTAAACATAAAGTAAAGGCCCATTTCTACATCTGTAGGCATTTTGGATATATTATAGTTTAGTTAGTTTAGTCAACGGATAAACATCACGGCACACGGGTGTAACCCATAAGTGCTCCATTCTACTTCTAACTCAAGCCTGAGTCCGGAGAATCTGAGCTCAGTGCGCGAAGTCTGTAGCATCGGCGAGGTTCCTGAAATACTTTTGGTAGATTTTTAACTCAAAAGTTTGCCCGGGCTGCTCTTTTCGAGTTCCATCTGCCAAGGGATATTTTACGTGCGCAACAATATACACGGGCGTCCGATCTCACTACACAGAGACAAGGGGAAATTTTTACTAGATGTACACGTGAGAAAATCACGGCCCTCGTCGAGGCTTGAACCAGGGATCTCCAACACTCGAGGCGGACACCATACCTCGAGACCACTACTAACCCTATCAGTCTTATCGCCGAAACTGCACATGAATAATGATGTAGTCAATATCACGCTGATTGCCTTTATGTTCTAGAACATTTAAGGGTTATCACCAGTGGCGTCACTGGGGTTGGTGTCACCCAGTGCTGTAAACTCTTGGTGTCACCCCTCTAGACTTTCACCATGGTCTTCTTCCGAGTGTTCCTGTACCATATATAATCGCATATAGTAATGTTTGTAAAGTAAGTCAAAAAGTTAATAAGGACATAAGAAAGAAAACAAATTGAACAATATAACTTCAATACTTCAGGTAAAACATAAATAAAGAACTTCGACAAACTCGGACAAAGTTAAACTTTTGTTATTTAACATTAAAATTTCTGTTATTTAAAATTAAAAGTTTCCCATCCTGGTCTTCAAAGCTGCAAACCTGTCAATCACATCATCAAAATCAATATCTTTCACCATATCACTTTCAATTGATAATATAGCCAGATCAGAAAGTCTTGACTGTCCCATGGTTGATCGCAAATAGTTCTTTATAAGTTTCAGTTTTGAAAAGCTCCTCTCACATGAAGCCACAGACACACAGATCGTAAGAAATAGTTGTAGGCTTAGTGAGAGTATTGGGAGAGATTCAAGGAAATCCCAGTCAACTATGAATTTTAAAATATCAAATATTGACCAGTCTTTGGCTTTGTGGATATCAATATCTGCTGCCTTCAGGTGTCTTCTCAGCCTTGGTATTTCTTTTAAAAGCTCTACTTCGGATAGCTCATCATAGAAAGTGGTCAATTTTGGAACTGACACCAGCAACTCTTCTTCAGTTGCTGATAGAAGACTCTTGGCTTGAACAGCCTCAAACATATTTGCTACTTCCTTGATCGCTGTTGATCTGGTCTGGAGTTCAGAATGAAAACGATCAATACACTCCAGCATCGCCCTATTGTTTTCTTCTTGCATAGTGAGTCCAGCATCTGAAGCATCTCTGAGTTGTTCCCCTGCCATTCTCTTCTTGAACCTTAATCTTCTCTCTACTGTTATTCCAAATTGGTCTGCTTTTAAAAGTGCCTGTTCAATTGCATGCTTCACTAAGTGACTGCGCTTCTCCTGCAGAAAAAGTCTTAATGCCTCTAACTAGGTCACTACTTTGTCAAGAGTTAAGCCTTTAGTCTGCAGATACTGCTGTGTCAAATTAACTTCCTCAAGTACAGCAGCCCAAAAGTAAAGGTAGCACAGAAACGTGAAATCACAGACAGCAGGTAAAAGACCTTGTGCTGCACCTCTTGTTTCCACATTTTCACGAGGATCACATAGAGCTTCCATCGCCGCCACACATTCATCAAACTTATCTTTCACCGGTTTAACAGCAGCATGATGTGCACTCCAGCGTGTTGTTGATAGCCTTTTAATCGACATTGCAGTGTGTTCAATTAAAACATCCCATCGATGGGTGGAAGCAGCAAAGAAGGAATACATTCTCTCAAGAGTTCCAAACAATGTTACCAATAAAGCATTTTCAGCAAAAGAGTGTTGACCACACAAGTTAAGCGAATGGTCCACGCATCCGTTAAAAATAGCTTTCTTATTCTTTCTTTTCAGAATGTCGTGAACACCTCCATGAATTCCAAACATTGTGGCAGCATTATCATAACCTTGAGCTCGTGCACATCATTATGTCAAGTCTATCACTTTCTAGATTTTTTAAAATGTCTGAACTGAGGTCATCAGCTTTTTTCCCCTTTAAAGGGAAAAATCCTAGAAACACTTCTCTCACTTCAACTTCCCCATTGTGGATTTTCACATATCTGATCACCTCAGACATCTGGTCAGTGTGTGATATGTCAGGTGTGCTGTCGAACATAATTCCAAAATACCTTGCAGCCTTTATATCATTTACAAGAATTTCCTTCACATGATTTGACAGAACAGTTATAAATTCATTCTGAGTTTCTGGTGAAAGATAAGATACGGATGCTTTTACTGTTACAGATGTAGTTCGCTTTAATCTCATTAGGCGCTCTTTCAACACAGGGTCATATTTAGAAAGCATCTCAACCATCTCAAGAAAGTTTCCTTTATTCAACGAAGATGCATCTTCCTTATGGCCACGAAATGCCAGATTTTGCTTAGCAAGAAACAATGTGATATCAAGCAACCTGTGCAAGATATCCCTTCATTTTTTTTATCCCTATCCATTACAGCAACACTGTCGGCATCAATTGTTTTGTGCAGCTTAAGGCCTGCTGCCAATGTTTTCCATTTTTCAAGGCAACCTAGATGGTCATCATCCGATATCTCATGATTATGTAATTTTGGGCTCAGCTTCCACCACTGCTGAAACCCAGTGACAAATTTTGATGTTTGTTCTGTTACATTAACAGCAAAGAGTCTGCAGCAAAAGCAGTATAATTTCTCACTGACGAGCGAGTAAACCATCCATGACCGCAGTATTTTCTCACCATGTGGCATCGTCTTGTAGAACCATTCTTTTGACAGCTGGCGCACATCTCCTTTAGTCTTTGCACCTTGCCTTGTCAAAGTACTGAAAGACCCATCGTTGTTCTGAAAAGAACAACTTCCTCTTTTGATAATTTCAACTCGAAAATGATCTGGAACTGGTGCATTCCAGAAAGAAGCATCAGATAAAATATTCCAATTTTTCTCATCCACTTGACTCATCACATTTACAGATCATGACGAGAATAATTTTCAGCATGCATTTCTGTTTCAACTTCATCCACTGCTATTTCATTATGTATTTCTGCATCAATCTCGTGATTCTCTTCCATTTCTGGCTCTAGTTGCTCTTTTGAAGAATACATGCTGTCAGCATGGGAGGAATCCTTATCAATTGTAGATTGAGGAAGAACGTCTTTTGATGAACCTTGTCCATCACTTGGTCTCTTGACATATTGAAGCATGAATCCAGGTAGTGATTTTAGTGATTCACATCTTTTCTTCTTTGCTTTTCGCTGCTCGCATCCACTAGGCCTCTTTGATTTGTGCACTCCATGTGGCATGATGGAATATTCTAAAATAATAAATCTATAATAAATTAGGGACTTAAATAATTTAATAAATATAGTTATTTAGGTTAAATTGCGTTGTTTACCGTAGAATTAAAATGTAATTAAAAAATGATTATGTACACTAAAAAGAACCGTCTAAAAAAGAAAACTTGTCATCCAAAATATTAAATTTTTAAAAATATTGTCCATGGAAGTTACAACTTTTTTATTTCATTGTAACAAGTTTGAGTGGATTGTAACTTTTTTACTGGCGAATGGAGTATTGAACATACCAACCTGCATACGATGCGGATGGCAAATGCTGCAAGGCACAATTAATGGATTGGCGAATGTCAGTAACCGCATCAATTATTGGGGGGGGGGGGGGGGGGGGGATCTGCGTGTGGCAGTCTCAACAGTGACTCGTTGGTTCGAAAAATTACACAACCGTCATTTATTTTTCTATTTCCATCTTTTTAATTAAACAATTAAATTAAAAAATTAAAATATATATTTTTCAGACAGATAGAAAAACGTGTGTATGCCGTAATTATTAATTTATTGTAGTAGTAAACTACTAGTATACTATAGTATAGTAATACTAACTTTGTTAAGTGGAAGCCTGCCGCTGTTTTTCTCCTTTAAAATGTATGCCCTGTCCTAATTAATTTACTTTAAAATATTTATATTTTAGTGATATTGATAAAATTATAAAATTTCGAAAAAAATAATTATTTACATAAAAAACGAACCTGTAAACAACGTCTGTCATTTTCTGCAACCACGTGACTCCACACGTCATTAATTGGCGCGTTTGCAAATGACCCACGATTCTACTCCGACTCCGAGGCTCCGAGCAGCTCTGAGCTCTGAGTCTTATTCATTTAAGCACCAGACGCTGTGCATGGTGGCACCCTGTGCCTGCTCATGTATTTAACAATGAACGGTTATGAAACCCGACTAGACAGAGCTATGTCTGCTTTGTCAAATTTGCAATTTTTAAATTTTGGTGTCACCCCTTGATGGTGTCACCCGGTGCGGCCCGCACCCCCCGCACCCCCCTAGTGACGCCCCTGGTTATCACTTTAGGCTGGATCGCGACTTGGGAGCTCTCCTGTTAATTTAAAAAGAAAAAAATTCCGGCCTCAATATGGATTTCTAACACACGACCCCTGGAACGGCAGGCAAGCGTACTAATCACTGCGCCATCGAGTCCCACTAATACTGTATTACTTTGTCAAGTTTTATGAATGTGTAATGATAATGTATGTGGCAAGTAAAGGCAGGTACATAAATACTTGACTGCAAATAATGATCACAAACAGATGCCAGGAGGATTTATAAAAAAAAATAAAATGAAGTAAAAGACGCCTGTCACACGATTTGAGACACGATGAGTACATGCTGGTAGCCCCATATATTCACAAACCAAACGGCACTCAATGGGTGATGTGGTATCATGCCGGCAGAATTTATTTCCCATAGCATTTTATGGTACTCGTGTAAGGTTGTATCGCCCCGGGGTGGGAGAGAGAGAGAGTGAGAGAGAGAGAGAGAGAGAGGGAGAGAGAGAGAGAGAGAGAGAGAGAGAGTGAGGGGGGGGGGGGTTGACTTTTAAAAATCCGTCTCGATGGGGATTGGAGCATATGACTACCGGACCGGTCAGCAACAGTGCTGTACTGGCTCCTTGGCACAACTACAACCCATGGCGGTAGTGAATGTGACTGATCAGACCAATTCGTGCTGTAAATGTCGCCCACTGTGGATGCATATGAACACAGGGTCATTTCCACTACCACGTACCATTTGATGTCTCACAGGCTCAGTCTGTGACCTAGTGCTATATATAGTATGTAGACACCAGAGCACATACTCCAGGACTGCCCAAACTACAACATATCCAGGCGAACCTTCTGGCCTAGAGAGACAACAGTGGAAGATAAACTCTATGGACCGCTGAGTGAACTAAAAAGAGGCTGTTAGATTCATACAAGGAACAACATTGCAGTTATAGACATATTTCAAGAAGAAGAAGAAGTATGTAGTATATAAACACGATTTATGTTGGTGTAAACAAACTTCAAGATACGGTTTCATACATATATCTAGGCAGCAATATAGACACAGATGGGGAACAGATAATGATATCAGGGTAAGAATACAAAGGCAAGAAGAGCTTTTAAAGCACTAGGAAACAGTGAAAGTCAACATAAATTAAACTTAACACCAAGCTTTGAACATTGAATTCTAATTTATTCATTTCATCAGTACCACTGTATTTCAGAAACAGGGATACCTATGTAAAAGAATTTCTAATAATTTGCATAGGTTCATTCATTTGTGCCTACGTAGGATAATGGTCAAAAATGGTTTCAGAACATCATCAGTGTAGAATTCATGGAGAGTTCTGGACAAATACCAGTGAACCAAGAGGTGAGGACACGAAGTTGACGCTCTATAGGACACACATTGCGAACACCTGAGAATAGTTTAACAAGAAAAACCTTGACCGGAAGCCACAGTGAACAATTTTTTTTTTTTTTTTTTTTTGCATATCCTTTACAGGACATCGCTGTCAACACCAGCATCTTTTAGCTGTATGTTGATTTCTTGGCAAGATTGCGCTCAGTAGTTTGCCATTGCTTTCTGAGCGGCCACCTCACATACCCCGTAAGTTACCGATGCGATTCTAACCACTGCTGATTCTTACCGTCATCACGTTACCCACGAGAGTATACGAGATTACGAAGAAAGTCGCTAACCTCTAAGCCAGGAAGCCGGCAGTGAACAAAATAGATGACTTTAAAATGTGATGGCCCCTTCACACCCAAGGCCCATGCAGGAAACTACTTCAGAACATATGTGTTTCATTTATTTCTAAAGTTTGTGACATATAAAATACAAGACTGTGAATTTAACTGATTTCTGTCTACAACATGTGATGAAGTACAGGGTATAGGCTGTACTTTCTTTGCTTCTACACTGCACGACAATTTAAAAACGACTGAAAATTTAAACTAACATTATCAGTCTAATGTAGAAATGCGCTTCAAACGTATATTTATGAAGTTAAAAGACGCCTTTATTTAAACACAATGCTAGCTTTATTTCTACGGGTCTATTGTGTTACACTATTACTTTCTTTTATGTTGTTGAGAGTTAATAAAGTCCTCTAAACGTACTGGAGATCTTGAGAAATGCTATACTGGTTTCATGACTCGTGGAAGGAACAATCGCAAACGCACATCCACGTGGAATAGAACATGGAACACCATATTGTTGCAAATACAGCGATGGGGACGGAGTATCTACTTGGGTAAGTGGATAACTTCGCAACTTTGGTCATGTAATGAGACCACTGGCATTGGAAAACATCGTTTACGACTAAAAACATTAGAAGTAGAAGAGGGTTGGCGCTGTCGTGCAGCAACAATACTTCTTTGGAGAGAAGTCCCCGTCATGTATATCGTATCGCGGGCTTCGTTTGTTCACTAGCATGTCACCGTATCGAACAATAGTTACAGATTCACCTGTTTTATGGAAATGCACCAATACAGGGCCCTTGATATTTCAAAAGATGGTCATAACGACGTTCTCAGAGGATTCCAGCGTCTAGAATTGTAGGTCTCCCACTACGTGGTTAGTCTGTTAAGTTTTGTCTTCCATTTTGAAATCTCTATACCATTTCATTATCCTCTTATTCAGACAACTGAATGTTTCACACCTTCCGACCACGCACAATGAATAACACCTTGTTGTTCTTTCGCGATGCAAGGCGATATATTGTGGTTGTCAAAAAGCTGCTAATAGACAAGATAGAAGAAGTATGGAAATAGACTCAAACAAGATAGATAGAACATAGCTATCGAGGAGATAGGGGACAGAAAGGACAGACGTATGAGTAAGAACTATGAATAGTTCTCCAACTGGACACACTCGTGTCCTAACAGGGGACAACGTAAGACGTGAGCTGGGGTTACCCAGGATAGAATGGGGAAACCCACATCACGAGAAGTGTCCAGGGAAAACACTGGTAACTCCAACCGGGTGACCAATAATTAACGGCGTGCTGGAACACCGAGCACGCAAACCAGCTAACCCACGAAGG
The DNA here is from genome assembly GCA_014155875.1 of Cepaea nemoralis. Taxonomy (NCBI): domain Eukaryota; kingdom Metazoa; phylum Mollusca; class Gastropoda; order Stylommatophora; family Helicidae; genus Cepaea; species Cepaea nemoralis. The sequence continues at coordinate 101,489 of JACEFZ010015916.1, forward strand.
GTCTATCGCTTGTGGCTGTACACGCCACGAAGATCCTCAGACCGGGACTCGACAGCCTAGAAGACGGACTGCTGTATTCGCTAGGAATACTGTGTTGCTTTAGAAAGGACAGTATTAATGGATATGACTTAGACTAATTAACTTCGATAGAGATTACCATCGATACCATCTCTCATTTAACATCATCACAATACATCATGATATGTATTAACCATGTGGCTATCCGCTCGCCGAGCTATTGTAAATTAAGCTCAGAATAAACTTGTATTATACTTGTATCCTTTTGTCTAACCTTCGTGTTATCATTGCGTGTGGTACAAAAGCGGAATCCTTGTATGCCTGGCAAAGTTGAGTTGCTACAGTGGTAGTCATTTTGCAATCACTAATTAAAGTCATTGGTATTAATTTTGGGCAGCCTAGTCAAGAATCTAAGCACATGCGTAGCATCAGATAGAATGCATCTCTCTCATGAGATAAAGAACACAATAAGACAAACAACTGCATTTTACAAAATTAAGAATAGCGTATAAAATAAATCTCTGTCATTGGAAGTTAGAACACTAATCATTATACTTTACACAAAACCATTGAAACATATAACTCTGAATCTAGGCAGTGAATACGTAAGAGGGTGGGGGAAATCCCTTGATGCTCCTGAGAAATAGTTTTACATGAAAATGCTAAAAATTCCATGCGCTGTCAAAATGAGCAATCTAAATATTATTGAAAGAATCCATTACACAAAGACAGCTTATCACGAAAGTCAGAAAAGGGTAGTAACCATTGTTTGATCACATAATGAGTACAATAAAACAGAAACATTTTGCGATAATTGGAAAATGTTGTGGAAAGAGAGACAGAGTAGGTCGTCTTAATAAGATTCTTGAAAGTCTTTTGTCACGGCGCGGATAGTTATCAGCACACAAATTGATACACGATACGCAAGATGTAGAAAAGCTTGATACCCCACGCCAGTCGACAAGGCACTTAATACTATTGATGATCAATGTTA